>CM051457.1:98814455-98978052 GCA_028274465.1 Plantago ovata | reverse complement strand
GCCCGAGAGTCACCAGTGGGCCTCTTTGGCCCAGCTCTGATCTCCTCCCTCTCATCCAATTTCGGCCCAACTTGTATTTGATGTCCAAATTTGGTCCAATTACTACACTTGCTTTTAATTGTCCAAATCTAATTTGACCCAATTAAATTATTCACATTTTATAATAAATAATATTAATCTAATTAATATTTATTTATTCAATAATAAATAATATTAATCTAATTAATATCTATTTATTCATAATCCCGATTTGGTAGAGTACTAATCATGTAGTGTGACCCGTAGGGCCTTATATACTAACAACTAATCTAATTAGGTTCACGGTGAAACTCCTAGACGATTTACCGGACAACATTAATATATATGGACGTTTGTAAGGATATACAAATCACCTTTAGTGTAAGGCTAATATAGTCCCTTCATTCTCGAATACTCGAATAAGTCTAGAACTTGATATCGTGTCTGTTCCAATAACTTATTCATTTCTTTCTCATTCCTGTTAGTTGATCTTCGATCATATCCAAACACTATTTTGAATATATCGTTACGCATTGGCCAATGACTAACGATCAACCTAACTATGAGATGTAAAGTATTCTCTCCAATGTCTATTGTGAGGAATGAATTCTATCTTGGTTCAACTACTACTCCCATGCACTTCATAATATATCTAACGCATGCCGTATCTACCCCAAGTGGAGTGCAAGCATTGGTCATGGTCAAGATATATTATTCCACACATGTAGTCAGTATTGACCTCAAGTCAAAGGACTGTCAATTACCTTACACACCGATACTTCCGTAGACACATTAATAGAATTAATCAAACGGTTTATCGGTGGGTCAGTCAACACCCTCTAAGGTGTACCATGCATCCATCATGAATGACCAAGTCATTCGTAGTTGTGAGAGTCACTACATTCCTCTAAGAATATGATGCAAACCGCATGCCAATCTTTAACGTGCGTCATTGATATCCCAAATCTCAATGACCTCGATTGGGACTATTTTAGGACTTATGTTCTGTCATCCAAGTTCTCACACACTTGGTAATAACATATAGTCCATCGGAACATCTTATAGAATTATCTTAAAACAACCAAATAAATAATCCAAAGATGTAGAGCCAATTAATATGCAATATAAATAATAATAAACTGATTATGATCTAAGTACATATCATCTTGCAAATGGTTTTCTCTAGGACACCGTGCAGGGCTCACAACAGGGCTCCCCTACTGTTTTTGGGACTCCACCTGGGTCGAGCAGGGGATCGACTCCTCATTCCTCCCTCCACGGCCCGTGGGCCCACGTTCCAGACGACGGTTGTCCCTTTCAAAGGCCGGAAGATGGTCTTATGTGGAATGGTCGTCCTGTCCTTTACCCCAATGGAGAGAAGTAAGTATTAGGCATTAACTGATTTACGAACTTTTAATATATATATACCGAACTAACCTTGTCACTATTGACTTACCTGTTCTTCACAGGTTGTATGGGGAGCGCGCTGCTAAAGTACTCAGTGTGATAATACAGAACAGAATGGTCCCACCGCAAGAGGGTGGCAGCCAGTGGCATTGCATCCCAGACCAAATTAAGGGAGAGCTCTTCGAGGAGCTGAGGGTGAGTTAATAATCGTACATTAATTACCTAATTGTTTGTGTTGTGAGTGGTATGTTAGCCACTTTGTGTGAGTGGTATGTTAGCCACTGTACTTGGGTGATATGTTAGTCACCATTGTTTTAGTGAAATATAGGACAATGTGAGTGGTATGTTAGCCACTGAACTTGGGTGATATGTTAGTCACCGATATACCTGAATAGATGTTGTTTTCCCTTGTTATATATTTGATACATGTTAGCTCCCCTTGTTATACTTGAATGTTTTTAAGTATTCACCAACGTATGTGTTTCTATGTTTATTTGTAATTGTGTAGAAAGAATTCTTCCTTCCAAAAGCATTGCTGATGGATCTCTGGTGGAGCTTCAACTCTCACGGTAGTGCCCTTTACAAGTGCATGGTTCATAACCTGAAGAAACTGTGGACAAATAAACGTCCACGTATTGGTGATTGGCCCGGAGATGAAATTTGGGAGGCGTGGAAGGTGTATTGGGCTAACGAGAGAGTCCAGGCGCAGGCTGACCAGAACACTGAGAACAGGAAGAAGCAGCCGAATGATGGGACACGTACCCTGGTGACACACCGTTTTGGCTCTGAGTCGATCGCTACAGCACATGTGAGGCAGAAGGTAAGTGTATTAACTTTGTGAATTCATCATTATTATACTTGTTATTTACTTGCATTTCGAACTTTCAAACTAAGTATATGATGCTTTCATGTGTCATTCAGTTGAAGGATAACCAGAGTCTCCTATTCACCTTGTTCTCGAGATCTCAGAAGGCCAAGAACGGACAGTGGTTGTGTGACGAGGCCACAGCAATTGCGGTAAGTTCAAGAATACATGTGTTTATTAAATACTGATGATTTCATAACTAATTAACAACATAACTAACACCTTATACTCTTGATTTATAATTTCAGACGGCCTACGAGGACAGGATTCGTGATCAGGATCTCACTGTTGAGGAAATGAATGACATTTTCCTCGAGGTGAATCCTCCAGACGAGAAGGGCCGTCGCTTGGGACTGGGAGTGCAGCAGCCGTCCCTGAATTGGACTCGAGGCCGACTCGTAGTTCCCGTGCCAGTACATCTTCATCATCTTCAGCAGCATCTTCCGCTCGAGAGCAGGCCCTTTTACTTCAGTTGCAGGAGAGGGATGAGGAGGTGAAGAGGCTATCTGCGGAGCAGGCTGCGCAGAAGGCACAATATGGTACTATGTTTGCTGAGCTGTATGCGAAGCTGGGGATGGATCCACCTCCCTTTCCATGATACCCCTATCCTTTTCGACTTTATTTACTATTTTCTACATGAATACTGTGTACACTATGATATTATTTTGGATTAGTATTGTGTACGTATGATTATTATTATATGTATGGAGGGTTTTGGTACATTTATTATGATTTTTTTGGATTATTTTTGGTTTATTTGGTCTATAGAATTTCTGTAACATGTTGCTTAATTAAACAGGTTGCATTTGATTTTGGGTCTCATTATTATATCTAAAAAATTAAAAAAAAAAAAAACTTAGCAACCGATCGGCTTATCCGTCGCTATATTCAGCGACGGATAAGCTTATCCGTCGCTAAAAGTCACCGGACTTTTAGCGACGGATAAGTGTCATCCGTTGCTAATATTTAGCAACCGATGATGCTCATCCGTCGCTAAAAGTCCGGTGACTTTTGCGACGGATAATTCATCGGTTGCTAAAGGTCAACCTAATTTTCCGTCGCTAATCCGTCGCAAATTCACGACGGAAAACTCATCGGTCGCTAATTCGCTAGCGACCAACGGTTTAGTGACGATGAATTTATCCGTCGCTAAAAACACCGGTCGGTCGCTAGCGAACATTAGCGACCGATCGGGTTTCTTTAGCGACGGATTGTTCCGTCGCTAAAGTCGCCCTCCCTTGTAGTGCTGTACAAGTTGGCAAGTGCAGCTGTACCCCATGCATATGAAGGAACCTTGGCTTTATCACTTAAAAACTCCACAAAGCCAGCATGGAAGAGCTGACTTGTTTTATCAACAAACAATGTCGTGCCAATAAGCCATAACAAATACAATGTGTACAAGGTCATGCCATTGCTATTAGATGCACAAGACTCTAAGGCATCGAACCTACATCGGCCACTCTTCCAACCGATCTTATCAGCAACATTATCATCATCAGGAATATCCAATAGTTGGAAGTGTTCGTCAATTCTTGTAAGCCATTGTTGAAGAGTGATGAAGGAATTTGATGATGATTATATGATGAATAAGGGAAAAGAAATGAATTGGATGGTTTAGGAGAAGGAAGAAATAATTGGGTCCGTTTGTTTCTGCGCGTGTGTGTGCGATCGTGGTGATTTGGAAGAAAGAATTGGGGCTTCGTTTGTGTGTGTGTGTGCCGTGATGGAAGAAAGAATTGGGGCTGATGTGTATGTGTGAAATTTGTGTGATGATGCCGTGTGTTTGTGAGTTCTTGGGCTAGGAATATTGAATGGGTTTTGGGTGGTTGTTGATTGCTTCATTTAAGTACTATCCTCCATATTAATACTTCAATTTTGACTTATATTATATATTCACAACACAATATAAGGTATTGGATAAAATATTAAGTTTTGGGTAAAATGTAAATTTTCAATAGTTATAGTATTATTGTAATATGTCAATTTATGGACTGCGAATAGTAACATAGGGACGAAAAAAAAACATGCCCCTTACATATTGGACCCTGCTAGTTCAACAACTACACATTAGCCCCTGATAGTACACATCCATTACATTTTAGCCCACGATCTTGAATTTTCGCGAATTAAGGGCTGGAAAGTACCATTTTGTCCTCATTAAAGTTTTAGTTTTCAAAAAACACCAAATACCCTTCAATTATCTTTTATTACATATTTGACTGTAAATTTTCCTATTATACAAAATTAACTATAAATTATTTAAAATCAACCACATTACTTATCTAAATCTCAAAATGATTTTAAATATTATTGCAAAAAGATCCTATACAATATTCTTAATTCATTTCCAGTCCTTTTTTTTTTGAAAAAAAATTAAAATACTGATTATTGCAACAAAAAAATTGAAAAAAAAGCCCAACCGGAGCTGTCAAAAGCTCTGATCAACTCCGATTTGGAGCTATTTGAAGCTCCAATCGGAGCTGCCCAGTCCGATTGGAGCTGTTTGAAGCTCCAAATCGGAGCTGTACAAAGCTCCGATTGGTGCTTGATATGTGATAGCTCCGGCGGCCAGAATTTTTCGGTGCCGAGCTTATGAAAAAGAAGGTGGTTAAAAAAAAAAGAAAAAGAAAAATAAAAGGAAAAGAAATAAAATTAAAGGAGAAAGAAAAAGAAAAAAATAAAATATGATAAGGGCTTGTTTGGGAGGTGAGTTTTCTGAAATTTTGGAAAGTGGTCAACTCAAATTGGGTAAAATGTAATAGTTCAACTAGTAGGGGAAAAAATGAAATGGCATGCACTAACAGGGGTTCTTTATGAAAATATCCCTATTAATAATGACGTTGAGCTTGATTAATAAATATTTTGTTGATTAGAAAAAAGCACGAAATAGAGTGTATTAATGAATACTCCCTCCGTTGTCACTAATAATATGTCGGTTGACTTTTTGGGGTCGACTTTGACCACTAATTAATTTTAAATAAAACAAAGAAATATTAAGTAATGTTATATTGTGAAATTTCATTAGATGTAGTTATATAATCACTACACGAAATTGGCACTTAAAGAAGAAAGGGCCAATATCGGTTGCATAAAGCCTTGGCCCTATTGCAAATGGTGTTATGCAAGATCTATCCCTTGCAAATGAGCCCTTGCTATAAGTTACCGTCTCTTGCATTTGTTTTACTATTAAGCAAGGTGTTGGGCATTGCAAAAGCATTTACAAGAGTTGTTTTGTGGATCGTTGGTTTTTTTCTTCCAGTTGCCTGCCCTTGTATATTGGCAAGACACTAGACCTTGCAATTTTATTATTTTATTTAAAAAAAATACCATTTCCAATCCATTTTAATTTCAGTAAATTAATTAACACAGATTGGAAATTGTAGATAATTCTTTGCAGGAATATAATGACTGAATGTTTTTAGAAAGAAAAATAAATGAGACAGACATGTCACTACGGCACGGTGTAGCAACGGAAAAATGAAAAATGGGTAAACCCCGCTGCTAACTTACTACTAGTTCACGGCCCGTCGAAAATCGACGGACATATTCAATAAGATCTAGTAAAATAATTATATTGGACAAAAAATATCTAATTTAAAACATAATTAAGCACATTACTTTCGTGCTTCTAAGAATCAATTTGTATACATTCCTTTCATTTACCAACCCACTATTATGCATGGTTATCCTCCCCACCGAGTGCACGTACTATAGTGTGCAATAGTGTCAAACTCATAAGGTATGGTTCACAAATTATCCATGTGTGCGCACGTAGTGTAATAAATTCAAACTGAGAAGTCAAAGATCATAAATGCACTCCATGGGGCATCATCCAGTGCCATAGTCTCAAATTCGAAAGACATAGATAACAGAATCACTCCCCCATCGAGCACCAGATGCATTTGTCTCAAACTCGAAATTAAGACATAAATAACATATTCGCTCCATATGGCGTACCGAGTGAAACAGGCTTAACTTAAGGCATATATCACAAATTCACTTCCCGTGGGGCACCTAGTGTGACTTGTTTAATTCAAATGGGTATAGATTATAAGTTCGCTCATTGGCAATAAGTGATATAAAGTCGATCTCAAGCACAAAAAGTATAGTTCACCAATTCTCTCACTCCAAGTGGGACTAATGGTGAAATAGTTTCGAACTCATATGGTACGGTTCACAAATTTACTCCTCGTGTGCGCTCCTAGTGCAATGGACTCAAACTGAAAATGCATAGATCACAAATTCACTCCCTATGGGGCATCCAGTGCAATAGTCCAAATTATAAAGACATAGATCACAAATTCACTCCCCGCAAAATACCTGTGCAATAGTCTCAAACTCGAAACACACATACTACAAATTCGCTCCGCGTCATGTACCAAGTACAATAGACTCAAACTCAAGTCATATATCATAAGTTTGTTTCCCGTGGAGCACCTAGTGCGATATGCTAAAATTTAAAAGACATAGATTACAAATTCTCTCCCCGTGGGGACATTAAGTGCAATAATCTCTAATTCAAAACACCGGCTTTACCAAATTTGTTCCCCGTGGGCATCAAAGTAAAGAAGGTTCAAATTCAAAAGGCATAAATAACATATTCTCTCCCCCGTGGGACACCCATTGTAATAGGCTCAAACTCAAAAGGCGTAAATCACATATTCACTCTCCGTGGGACACCCATTGTAATAGACCGCTCAAACCGTAGACCACAAATTTACTCCCCGTGGAACACCAATGCAATAGGTTCAAATGAAAAATATCATAAGTTCGTTTCCTGTGGAGCACCTAGTGCGATATGCTTAAATTCAAAAGGCATAGGTGACAAATTCGCTCCCTGTGGGGACATTAAGTGCAATAATGTCAAATTCAAAAGACATGCATCACAAATTTGTTCATGTGGGGCATCAGAGTGAAGTGAAGTAGGCTCAAACTCAAAAGGTGTAAATAACACAACCTCAGGTGTAATATAAATATTAAAATGATTATCTTATGATCTTCATGCTTGCAATGATAGAACTTCACGTTGAAAGTTCTTTTGATTTTGAATCTTACAACATTTGTTTGCAATATCCCAAGATTTATAGATAGACTTAATAGAGTCGTCAATATCATAGGCGTACTACGAAACTTATCGCATTCCTTTTTACAATGTTAGTTCAGATCAAGAGATGTAATTTTCCATCCTAACATTCCGTATAATATTCTTTAACATAAGCATTAATTATTGAGGTCACAATCTTGTAGGAATGTGACTCATTTTTATTCTCTACTATTTAACTCCATTGTCTTAAATGTTTCTTATAATTATTAATGGCACAAATTTGAAGAAAAAATTGTTTAAGGGGAGTATTATTCGAGTAAAAAAAAAAATTGTCGGTAAATGATTGTTTGAATAAAGAATAAAAAAATGTATGGTGATTGACGAGTGTTTGTAGAATGGTAAAATTGTAAATATATATGGATGTCGGATGAGAAATTTGTTGGAAAGAAAATGTTGGAAATTGTATATGTACAGTATTTGGATATAATTAGAAATTGTTAATGCAGCGGTTGTGTGCAAATGATCTAGTGTATAGCTAGCTTTTAAAGGGTGCACCACTTTTCTAATTTGTTCATAATCTCGAAACACCGTAATGATAGCAATATGATATATGATCAAAAAATTACATATCAAAGTTCCTAACCAAGATGTACTTCAACTCACCCAAAGCTCTAAGAAGATTGTGATAAATTAATAAACTCGACGACCATCAACAATTTCGTTCCATTCTCGTCCAGAATTTCCTTGGCTATGGCCTAGGTGAGATTAAACATAACAACCTGAACAGTTTCTTTAGTTGTTGCAACAAAGCATGCACTCTGACACAGTGCCACCTCTATTACAACTTACAAAGTCATCTTCATTAAGGCCTCATTTATCCTTTGCCAAGCCACACAAAGACTCTGCATCTGCATCTACCAAACTGATGTCAAATTAGCTTTGCTTTTTTAAGTCCATTTTCAAAGGGGGAAATAAACGCCAACAAATAAAATAACCAAGAATAAATAATGGAAGGGCATAACTTTATTAAACAAAAAGGAAAAACAAATCCAAGATTCTCAACATGCCTCAAATTCAAGAACAAAAACGCCCATATGCCAAACCAAATTCCATTGAGTCAGGGGCGAAGCCAAGAATTTTTATCAGCTCGTGTGTCAATTTAACTAAGTGTGAGAATAAGTCACAACATAATATTTTCAAATAAAAAGATATATAGACATAAATATATAACTCTACAGTCATGCTAAAATGCAGCTTTAGTAGCATCGTATATATAATTCTTTTGTCCAAGTATAAATTTTTTTCAATTTTTTTAATCAATTTTTCGATTTTAAGTTTTCTTCAACATAAATTTTTTTCAATTTTTTATCATCATATTTCGATTTTAACTATTGTTAAACCAAAATGAAAAAATATTTTAATGAAGATTATAGACTCTAAATTATTATAATATAACTTTGTTAAATATTTTGTTATTATAGTTAAAATTTAATTTGTAATTAAAGTTAAAAGCCGATAATTGAAAATAAAATTAAAGGGGATCATTTATATTTATACGAAGTGGGAGTACATTATAGCTTAAAGGAAGAACCATCCAAAATTATAATTAAACAAATGCCAAATTAATGAAGAAACAAACTAAATAAACTATTGTACCGCCATAAGGTCCATAACCAACGAAATGCCTCTATCGATCGGCCAAGTAATTAACCTGTATCCAACTTAAAATATTAGTAATAACACTACTAATTTTTTTTTAATTGTTTTTTTGGAATTTGACCCGTGCGTCGCTCTGTATGATAACATGAATAGCTTCGTCCCTGCATGGAGTACAAACTTTTGCAATACAACTGACAGAAGTAAAACAACATCACTTACAGTCTTACAGGGACTTTATGGCATGTCTAATGCGTGAGTAATTAATTTACTTACCTGTCTAATGCCAGATTAATTATTCCACACACAATTCAATACAATTCGGCCATTAATTTTTTTTCCCTACTATTATTATTATTATTATTATTATTATTATTATTATAGAGATTGAATTTTTGTATTAAAAAACGGTGGGAGCACAATTTGTTGTTAGACTCCCATCTAATTTTATCGTGATCATAATATAAAAATAATAAAAATAATATAGCATGCAACTCCTTTTTTTTTCTAGGATTAATTTTGTTATAGCTAAGGGAGTGGGAGCACAAATTTTTTCTCGGCTGCTCACTAATTTTTTGTATATACACTAATTACTATAAAAAAAAAAGTATAATCAAATATACTACTACTATCATCTAGGACGAAGTATAATTTCAAATAACGATCAAACCAATTAATTAAATGATAAAGATAGTAAAAAAGTTGCGTCAAATTATATTTTTCTTTGGATTTGGATTAATCTATTTGGAATGAGGCCAGGATCTAAATTAATTAATTATACTTATTTATCTACCTAATTAATTAGTCAATTAGCTTTTGAGAAGATGGTGTGCAATAGGAGACTGAGATTAGGTTTGTTATGGAATTAAAACAAAGTTAAAACTATATTAAATTGAAACATAATAAGAATAGATTAGATTTAGATGAAATACTTAATTGTCATTGGTCAGGTCATGATAAGAGCTAGGAATGAAGGACTCTACTTTCATATATAATATAGAGGTAGGAGTGGAGTACTCTAATTTCCTATGAAGGATTCTACTTTCATGTTTCATATAGAGGTAGGAATGGAGTACTCTACTTTATTATATTATATATATATATATATATATATATATATATATATATATATATATAGATGGAATGACGAATTCAACAAATTACACGTTTCAGATTTCTAAGAACCCACCTGTTGACGACAATCTTCCGTGGCAGCCTCTTACTAAGATCCCGCTTCCGAACACCACGTGTCACTTGCTCTCTCAATCTCGCTCCCCACAAACTCTACTTACAAATTGCTGTCCGAAAACAGAAAGTTAACAATACAACAACTATGTATCTCAAACCCTCTCCACCGCCGTGGCAAGTCCTGGACCTGGTGGCGAACTACCTCGACCAAGCATCCCTCGCCGCCGCCTCTTGCGTCTGCAAATCCTGGTCCACCGCTCTGGCCGCCGACCACCTCTGGCAGCCAGTTTGCGCCACCACCTACCCTTCCCTCTCTAACCTCAACCCGTCAAACTACCGGAAACTCTACTCCCTTGGCCGCGCCGCCGACACACGCCGCCGCCAAACTCCTCCCAAACCGCTGCTCTGCATGAAAAGCCTCCTCTTCGCAATCGACATACGAAACTCCACCAAGACCATCGCCAGCGTCTTCAAACCCTGTTCGGAGCTTGAAATCGACAAGAACGGTATTTTTCGCTTCGACATTGACGTGGAGGCTGACGTGGAAGGCGAGGGTGACGTGGCAGTGCATGGGACGTTTGATGAGCTGGATGGAATAAGGGTGACGTGGAATGTTGTGTTGGAGGGGTATAAGGGGGTTTTCACGGTTATGGATTGTAAAGGGAAGGGGAAGTTTGTGTTGGGGTTGGAAGGGTGGTTTTCGAAGGAGTTGCCGGTGTCGGGGTGCTGTGCTAGCGGTGGAGCGAGCGGGTTGATTGCGGATTTTAGGGTGGGGTTGAGAGAGATGGGTGGTGGGAAGGTGAAGGTGAAGAAGATGAGTGTTGGAGTGTTGAGTGTGATTAGTTGGAGGTATGTTTTGGTTGAGGATGCTCTTAGGTACTTGCAGCATTTTCTCTTGCAGTAGTATCAAGTATGGATTGAATCAAATTAATTATGTTTGTTAATTTTGAATGAGCTTTCGTTTTTTGTTATACTCTTGTATGATGAAATTCGCTTGGCTATGTTTGGGTTTTTATGCCTCAGTAGTCGGAAGTTAAATGCAACAAGACACCGCCCGTGATCCATATATGAATTACCCGTGATATAAATAATCCGACCAACTTAAGTTCTGCGAACATAACTTAATGAAGTTGAACATAACTTAATGAAGTTGAATAACTGAATTAAAATTAACTAACGGGTCTGAACTGAGATATAGAGATATAAACTGAACTGAGATATAAACTGATCTGATCTGAAGTTTATTTGAAGTTTATTTATAGTATAAAATACTATTAGTTCATTTTTGAGAATTGAATTGAACTATGCATATCTGTTGAATTTCAGACAAAGAGATGTTTAATTAGACAGAGATGTTTAATTATAAGGATCCCTTCTAACACTTATTTTTTTTAAACAATAAAATTATATATAATAGATAGAATAAATAAGAGGACAATAAGGTTCAAGTGCACATAAGTAGTGCACATAGTACGATAAACTATCAACCAAGAGCGCTATCAAGAGAAGTATGACCAAACTTTAAATCACCCCGTCATCACGAGCGAGTAGCCAAGAGTTAGGGGGAGTTAGGGGGTGACGAATTGACCCAACAATTTTAATTAAGGCTAGCGGAGTAGAATAACTTGCATAGGAAACTTAGCAAGAAAACGAAAGTTGATGTACTCCACTAGATACAAACCAATTACAAACCAATCACGAGTATAGGAAGATACATAATACCTCTCCACAAAATACGGAAAGCGAACATTGATCAAAAAACACAAAAAAACAGCACTAAACATGATAACAACCAAAACCAACCACACCGCAACGACCAAAACAGCAGCAACCAACATAGTCCGCATAGGAGAAGACCAGAGCACTAGCACCATAGTAGCAGTAGCAACAAAATGCATCAGCAACAGCATAAAAATTCCAAAGCCAAGTAGCGTATGCATAAACAACACAACACCCGAGTAACGCCAAGAACAGCAGCAAAACAACATCACTACTACCAGAACCGAAACCAGCAGAAGCTATTATACCCAACATCCATAAGTTGAGCACAACCAATCCACTAATGAATAACCTTTGTTTATTTTCCTTTTTGCTTTCAACCAATTCCAAAGAGCTACCTTAACATACTCCATCACCCCATCCACTGTCTGAGTTTGATTCTTAAAGATAACATTGTCCCGAGCTTTCCACAATCCCCACAACGTACCTTGAGTTACTGTCGAAATGAAATCACCCTTCACCACACCTTTAGCCAACCACTCGCCATTCACAATGTCGATAACGGAGTTCACATCACAAAATGGGACCTCAACCCAAGTCGCCATACTCCTCCACACAGCGGCCGCAAACCGACATCTGCAGAAGAGATGCATGGCATCTTCTTCATCACATGAGCATAACTTGCACTCAATAACCGTTTCTGCATGAAACAACCCTTTTTCGCAAATTATCCAAAGTTGACAACCTATTCCAAGCAAGTTTTCACACAAATGCATTTATTTTTAGCGGCACAAAGTCAATCCAAATTTTCCTTTTCCAAGCTACCTGAGAATCAGATAAAACAGAATCATTTACCAAAATAAACAACTCCATCTGCGAGTTGTAGCCTGTTTTCACACTATAACAGTTAGACCCACCCCCACACCATAACCAACTATCGTTCAACGACACAAGAAGACGATCAGAATTTAACACCACATTTTCCAATTCAGCAACAGAAACCGCCTCCCAAGAGGAAATATCCCTATACCACTCCCAATTTACAACACCTCGGACCCGATCGGAAACAACACAATCTTTAATTCTTTCCAAAGCAAAGAGTATAGGAAACAAATCTTTCAACAACAAACCCTTCCCTAACCACTCTAATATGGAAGTCTAAGTGATATCTATTATCTACTATCTTTAATTATCTCTTTTAACTTGCTTTAGTACTTGTGGATGAAGTGAAAAGGCCTTAATCACGGTACCTGCCTTGGGCAGTACCCTTACAATGAAAGCTAACTTTTTTTCAGAATTCTAACTACGGTTGGCTACATTCCCCTCTCCTCTAAGTTGTCCCTTTTAATTTCAACACCCCGGCCTAAAAATGCGTGTTTCAATTTGATAGAAAAGGGCAATAATTTTACCATTATACCCTCAATTTTGGGACCACAGTGATGGCATGGTCGGGACAGGTGGCGCTAGTGTAGGATTTATGCATGTAATTGCAAATTGGCCGCTCTGATTCTACAATATGACTCGTTTAATTGCAAAAAAATAACGTCCACTTCACTGCAATTGGGAGATAAATCATTGATTTTGGGACCCTCTTTTTGTTTGTTTGTTGGTAATATGAATACATTTGATAGTAATAGTACATTTTTCTATTTATTATTAATTAATTTACTCAATTGATTATAATTGTGATAAGTAATTTTGTCCTATATATTGTCTCTCATGTTGATTTATTTATCTCTTCATACACACAGAAACATATACACATATACACATGTAAACATAGAAACATAAACATGTACACATGTAATGTAATGTTAGAAACATAAACGGTCTGTTTGGGTTTAAACTGGCTTGTGGTATTTTGTTATTTTCGTGAATCGGTGTTGTTGGGTCTCGATTGGCTTTTGTTAAATAACAAAAGACACAACCCGAGTTACTATTACCCATTTCCAAAACTCGTTTCTCTCTCTAGCCTGCCATTTCAGTCTCTTGTTTCTCTCCCTTCTATCTCTTCTCACCGACTTCCATGGTCATCGGGAAAAGATTTCCGGCCAGGGAAAAGATTTCCGGCCAAATCTCCACCGTTAGGCCACCCACGACGAAACCAAACACACCATTAGACTCCCCTCGTCCCGATCTACAATCCTATCGGAACCAAATCTCAAAACGGTTGACTTCTCAAATCGATGGTCGCCGCGTGGAGCTTTCCGGCGTCGCGTTCGTCTATCTTGGAGAGGCCATGACCGACCCGTGATGGAGACAGCTCGTACGGTGACGAAAATGGAGTTTCCCGGCGGCTTTGTTGTTTTCGTCTGTTTTCTGTTCCATTGGAGGTTTCCGGCCTTCTTAACTGGTCGAATTGAGTGGACTCACATAACAATAAGATGAGTTCTCTAAACTCTAATCCTTTGTCTTTACACTTGGAATTTCATTACGATATTACTTTTCTGGGTATTGTTTACTGTGTCTTATGTATTTTTCTTGTATGGATTTCTCTGTGCTAATTGATTTGGGCGTTTGATTATTGCATGTGTAATTTAGTTTCTTTAATTTGGGAAAAAAAATTAGGGATTAGGGTTTTTTTCAATTTTTTTCTTTTTATTTCTCGTTGAAGGCAGCCTGCTTCGGATGCAATTTTCTATGTTCTTGTTGTGGGGTTTCACTTTTATTTCCATATATTTGTATGTTTTCGTTTTTGTTGTTTGAGCCTCTGATTCCAAGCTATTTTATGATGAAGATTGTTTTTGTGTCCAATTTGCTTTTTTTAGGCTTGTTTGGATCCACTTTGCTATGATATTCGATAAGTGTAGTCTTTTTTAATTCTGTAATAGGGTTAGTTATAGTTCATGTTGGCTTTGCAATAGTTGGGTTGTTGCAGTTTGCGTTATTGTGATGTCTATAGTTCATGTTGGCTTTGCAATAGTTGGCTATGATGTCCCCTATTTACCAAAACAACAAAATACCAGTTCAAAGCCAAACAACCTGATGTCTGCTTTTCTTTTTGGTCGACAATGATTAGGCCAGAGAGGGAGTTGTGGAGTTGCCGAATTGTCTTCCTTGGCAGCCCTTGAACCAAATTACGGCACATTGTACTCAAAGGTGATGGACTCGTGACATTGCTCTCAGTTTTAATGCATGACAGTATTTAATTTTGGATGCTTATACTATCTGTACCTCTCTTGCATGTGAATAACAGGGTTATATCAGCGTCGTATCTTGGCGTGGCTCAACTGTCGTTCCAGTCGAGCAGCCATGGCGTTGCTGCCTTTGCACGGTATGATGTGTTCGGTTTTCACAAAAGCAGACCCAAACAGGCTAGTTAGCAAAGTTATAACATATGCATGCATTATAATATGCATTATCATGTCATTTTGCATTATTGTAGTGGGAAAATGGAACGTTGGCGATGATGATTCCATGCATGGGTTATAAACGATGGTTGACTTGTACAATTAGCATATGAGCTACACCGTATCTTGGCGAGGCGATTTCTATCGCAGCCATGGCGGATGCCTTTGTTAGTTTTGTACAGGCATCCATTTCTGAGTTTTATTGATAAAAATCTGAGCCAACTTGCATTCTAAACTGTTATGTCTATACTTATGAAATTTCCTTTGTTTTATTTTTCCCAACTTGCATTGTAGACTAGTTGCCTTGTGAATATATCTGAGCTAACTTGTCATATTGGGTTGAGGTGTGCCACATTCTACTTTAGTTTGTGGTAGGGATGTTGGGATTTTGCATGTCATTTGTCATTACATACAAATTTTTCAAAATTAATAACTTCATTTACTTCATTGGAAATGACTACTCATGTTGGGACATGAGTGTCTATTGTCATTCATGTTTCCCAACATCAAACCATTATCACACTTTTGACCAAATTTTTAATTCCCATTTTGGCACTTAGCTTCAAATAGGGACACAACTACAACTTCCAAAGCATCCCTTCCTTACTATAAATGTGCATCCTTCACTTTCATTTCCTTTCACCTAAAACACACAAGAAACACTACTCTACTACTATCCTCCCCTACCTCTTTTGCAAACAGCCGACATCCCCCTACTCCCAATTGAATTTTCTTTTAACGTTAAGGTGAACATTTCATTACCTTCATAGAGTAATTAACTTCATTACATGCATTTGAGTTGCTATGTCTACTTGGTGCTTTATTACATGTCTTTAGTTACACGCAATTGAGTCGTTATGTCTATTTCGTTCTTCATCACATGTCCTTTGTATGTGTAACTTATTATCACTTTAGCGTTATGTTTACGAGCATCCCATCATATACTCTCATTCCAGCATATAAAAAGTACGTAAAATGAAAGAAATTGGTTCTAGGCTGTTTGGGTTTACTATTCTTAAACCGGCTACATTATATTCTGCTATGCTTCAGTTCTCATGCACTGAAGAAAATCAATGGATACACTCGAAAGCTGCCATTGTTTGCTCCTTATATACCAATTCGGAGAATTTTATTATTTTTTTTTTTAAGGAAACCATTAATGTCTTAAACATGTAGTTGCTATTAATATTATTTTGTAATTCTATACTTTTATGGTTATTTCACATATCGTACATCCGTTTGTTGTACTTTGTAATTGCGAACAATTCAAACTTTCTATTATATTTGCATATGTGGATGTCTATATAATGCGCGTAAACGTATGTAAGATTTAAAGGTACCTTGATAAAACCGGGACGTAAAGCTACCAAAGATAATTCATTATCTGAGTTATATTATACAAAATGCATAACTAAAAAGGCAGTTTATAAGCAGACACCCCGTAGTAGGCAAACTTTTTTTTAATTATCTCTAGCCTTTGAAAGTTAACAAAAAACCATTTAAAAACGATCTAAGCTTTATAAAAAAATTTCTAACCTTTAAAATAAATTTTCTAAAGTATCCGGCATCAAAGAAACCATTAAAGATCATGAAAAGTTTTCTAAGCTTTAAAAAAATTATAAAGTTTTCCGAAAAATGGATCCACATTTGAACAGCAGAACTTAGTGATTCGAACACCATCTAATCATTATGTTGGTATGTTAATAATTCCTTGTGCAGTCAATGGCTACCGGATCATCCAGCTCTTCCAGTCGTAGACCAATTTCCTGCGACCATCCTTGGACTCCTGCCATGCATAAAAGATTTATCCGCATTGTTTTATCTTTTGGTGAGAAGGAAAAATTGGTTGGTACGAGTTTTCAATGGACTACATGGAGGGAGATTCTGGCCATAATGAAAGATGGCTTACCTGAAAATGAAAACCTTCGAGTGGCTCATCTGGTTACCAGGTACAATATTATGAAATATGAGTTTCAACGCGCTTCAGAAAAAAAATCCACAGAGCCAAGTTGGATTGTGAGGCCGAATGGTGATTTGGTCCGCCCCGCCTACTACGATGTCAATGAATGCCGTCGAGTTCCCGAGGAGATGATTTTCTTCAAGTTCCAGCAGATTGGAGACATGTTGACTCTTTGTCGGAAAGAGCCATAATGGAACGGAGCCTAGCACAAAAGGCAACATAATTCCCTTTCCGTAATGCTAAGCAATTCCCTTGCGTAATAATGTTGAAAATGTCCAATAACATGCGCTACTTCAATATGTAACCTCAACTAAAGGGTTCAGTGTGTACCCGTATTATTATTTCTAAACATGTGTGACTGTTAATTTGCCTTATCGTAATGAACTTTGCATTAACGAATTTCCAATTATATGTTTCTAATATTATTTTGTCATATTATTTTATTAATTTAAATCTGTATTTGTTGCAAAATGTCGGTGTTTTTAAAAAAAAAAAACAGAATATAAAAAAAAACGTTTTTTTTTTAATTGTAGATTACATTATTCAGATTTTTTATTTCTAATATACCAATTCAACTCAACAATAAATAATCCTCCCACTATTTAAACAACCTCACACAATCTCTCACCAATCCCAATACATGCCAACACATCATTAAACAAATCAAACAAACATTCTCTTACACATTCTCTTATAACACTCATCATTATACCTATAAAAATCCTACTACCCTACCACTCAAACCCCTTAATTCAAACCCAACTACAACATCAAAACTAAATTAGCAAAACCTTAATTCAGTCACTATTCCGGCTTTTGTTAAATTTAACAAAATACCACAAGCCAATTCAAATCCAAACAACCAGAAACATATGCACATAAACATAACACATTATGCCATGTAGAAAACATTGAAAAATCTATGATTCTATTTCTATGTTTCCATGTTTCTGAGAATTCAATTGAAAACATATACATTATTTCCAATTCCATTAAAAAAAAAATTTGAAAAAACAAATTCTAACAAAAAAAAAAGAGAAAAATGGAAGCTGAATTTCGAGCTTCCAGAACTTTCCATGGAAGCTCACAAGTTAAAAAAACAAAAAAAAAAAAAAAAAAGAAAAAAAAAGAGGAGCTTCCATGGAAGCTCCGATCTCGAGCTTCCATGGAAGCTCTAAGTAATAGCACTACAAGGAAACCTGACTTTAGCGACGGATGACATGTTAGAGATCCGTCGCTAAAGGCGATTAGCGACGGACTAAATAGGATGTCGCGAAGAGTGGCGTCGCTAAAGTAAAAACTGATGAACGTGTATTTTACACTTTCATTCGAGTCTTTTTTCACCAATTTAGCTATCCTCTATGTTAATTTAGCTATATTTTAGTGCATTTTATTAGAATAGTGTCACGTTTCCCTTTAGTTTGCATTTTACAGGTTTTAGGAGAAAAACGTGGTTTTCCGGACAATTATATTGAAGAGAACGAAGAATCGATGTTCTGAGGACATTTTTGGAGTATCTAGAAGATTCCGGATGAGATTTGAAGTCTAGGGGTCGAGTCTGAAGGCTAAAAGGTCACTAGAAGGCAAAAACCGAGCCCGAAAAGGAAAAGAAATCCAAAAACGCGTCGAAAATGCGTCGGCCGCCGACTGGCACTCCCGGGCGATTCGCCCGGGATGTGGGGCAATTCGCCCGGTGTGTGGGGCGACTCGCCCCACACGTTCCGAACTCCTATATATAGTTGCTCAGTTTTCTCCGTTTTTCATACTTTCTCAGACCTTTTTTCATACCTTTCTCATTAGTTTTAGGGAGGAATTCTCCAGAGCCTGTTCTGGGGATTCTTAGCATAGGAGATACTTTTTCTTATCGATTTGGAGCTTGTGAGATCGCGATTCTTCGGAAATTGACAACCTTCGGTAACATTGTATTTCAGATTTTTTCTATTTATATTTATTTATCTTTCAACATGTTTTCATTCAATCTTGCTATGATTTCTGTTGATTGCATGACATCTATGAGTAACTAAATCTATCGTTGGTGATAGTATGTGATTTCTTAGCGAAGGGTTAGTAATTATGCTGATGGCGGTAAAGCGAATCAGACTTTGAGTTATTGCTTTATTTCTTTGATCTATCTAAGCCCTCTATCTTCGTAGTGTTGAATAAAACGGAACACATTGGACAATTCATGATCAAAGATCTCTATGCAAAACGATCGGGTACTTCATGCATGATTATTAACCCACTATGCTTTGAATGATCATACTATCACTAACTTCCATTATCTTGATAAGAAAAATCTGTGCTAAGTCGTCTGTTGATTTTATAGTTTAAGTTAGATTAGATAAAGCTAGTTATAGTCCTTAGAGATCGACACTCGAGGTTATTTTACTGTTGCACTACGGTTTTCGTTGTAGTTGTGAATTGCCTTTGGCTAAAAAAACAAATTTATTTGATTAATTAGAATCTGACAAATTCCGGTTCATCAAAAAGTGACGGATAAATCTATCTACTTTAATAAACAAAAAATTACTCAAAATAAATATAAATAATTAAATTAACTAATTAACATAATTAACCAGATTTATTTAACTGAATTAATCTATATTATACCAATTACGGTTAATATAATCAATTAACAGCCTCTCATTAATTAAAACAAATTTATAAAATTAAATAAGAAATCGAAAAAATGGAAGAACAAACTGATTATTCTTATACAACATATATAATCTAAAAATTTACAACTAGAAAAATCATAATTAAGCATAAAAATTAGAAAGACCCAAAAAATAGGGTTAGGGTTCTAACCTGAGAATCTGAGGTGGTGGCAGTGGTGGATTTGAGGCACCGTCGAATCCTCTACATCCACAAACAAGAAACACAAACAAACAAAGGTAAGAAGATAGAGTCAGATTCGAAACCAAGTCAGAGAGAAGAAAATTTCGCAGATAAGAAAGGGTAAGAAGATACAAAACATTAAAACGAGACTTACCGTGGTGATGTGGTCGAGGTGGTGGAGCCGATCTGTGGTGGTGCTGGTGGTGGTGCATTTGAGATGGGAGGAGAAGAAGGAGTTAGGGTTTGAGATTTGGAAGGGAGAAGTGAATAAATCTGTCTGTACAGACGATGTCGTCTGTATAGTCGACACTTAGCGACGAATAGACTTATCCGTCGCTAAGTGTTCATTTTTTTTTCAATTTTCTTTATTCTGGTCAACAGAGTTAGCGACGCATAGACTTATCCGTCACTAATTTAGCGACGGATAAAATTTATCCGTCGCTAGGTTGATGCCGGATTGACCCTTTCCAATGACGAACTGGGCTTAGAGCGCAGTTCGTCATTATCCATCGCTAACCGTAGCGATCCGTCGCTAATTAGCGACGGATAGTATCCGTATCTACTAATCCGTCGCTAAATGCCTGATTTCTTGTAGTGTAGCTTCCTTGGAAGGTCCCAATTAAAAAAAAAAGAAAAAACTAAAAAAAAAATGTAAAAAAAGGAGATCGGAGCCATGGAAGCTCCGATCTCGAGCTTCCAACAGAAGCTTCCATAACAGAGCTTCCATGGAAGCTTGAATTAAGAGCTTCCATGGAAGCTCGTATTAGAAGCTCTAGTCGAGCTTCCATGGAAGCTCGGTTTCCGAGCTTCGTGGAAGCTCTGATCTGAGCTTCCATGGAAGCTCTGTTCGAGCTTCAGATTTTCTTTTTTTTTTTTGATTTTTTGATTTATAAGTAAGAAGAAGAATGTAAGGAGAAGAAAAAAAAGAGAAGAATTTTTTTTTTCAAAGAATGGAAGGAGAAGAAAGAAGAAGAAAGGAAGAAGAAATAAAAAAGAAAGAAAGATGGTGTATACAGCTCATTCTTGAAATTTAGGAGTTTGCATTTCGGCCCCATATACTTTTCTTATAAGTTTGTATTGGAATTAAGAGGACTAGATGTTATAAGTATTTAATTGTATGGAGTATGTGTATAAAAGGCATGGAGGACCATTAGGGGACCAAAAATGTTTAGTTTCAGTTCAAAGTAGTGAGGAGAATGAAAAAAATTGGGGACAATGAAAGGTGGGATTTGCCAATGAGGGAATTGTAAATAAAGGAGACATTGTAAGGTAGAATGTAATAATCCCTTTTAACTATATGTATCCGGAATAAATTGGACCTATCATAACTTTGTCAAAAATTTGTTCAATATATGATGAGATACATGCTATTTCCACATTAAAAATGTGGGAGAGTGTATAAGGGCAAACAAACTGAAATGATGAAATCATCTTGAACAACATGGGGCAATCAATCATCCCATGTTGCTCAAATAAAATGACAGGGCAAAGTAAATTATTACATGAATATGATCAAAATTAAATTTAAAAGAAAAGACATGATAACAGCAAGGCACAGAACGAGTATTGTACAATCCCCCTCTTCGTTTTCGCATAGCTGCTGCTGCTGTTGCTATTACCGCTCCCTTGTGGGAGATTGCTTCCTGTTGCAGGGGCTCTGCCCAGTGGAGGAGCAGGCATTCCTGTGTAATAGATCACCCTATGAGCCATATAACTAATCTCCATGCATAAAATAAAAGGAGGGGGAGGGGTGCATTTGTTTCGTAAACAATTCTAAATTGCTTAAACATTTCAAGAGATTTGATATACCGTTAGCTGCAGCTGGAGCTGGTGCAGGGGCAGTAGCAGTTGTGTTGGGGCTGAGCTGATAAAAGATTTGTGCTTCCGGTGAATTTGGAGCCAACTTCAGCAGTGCTGCATCACCACAATAATTCATAGATATATTACAATTCTTCATTGTTTGTTTGGTTTCACACTTTGTGAGGTGTACATAATTTGAAACTTTTGGTGGGTAAATAAACGGGCCGTAGGGACCACGTTACATAAATGCATATACTTTCCCGTTCCGTTGAATTCTATGAGTACTATTCTGTGTTTTCGCAAATTTATATTACATATTTATTGTGGATCCTACCATTAAAAAAATAAGGACAAAACTGATTTACATAGAACTTAGTGATTAATGTAATAGTTACAAAAGAAGTCTTACCAGGACAATCTGAAAGATCTGCTGGAGTCTTGCAAGTAGCAGGGAGACCCAAAGCCAGAGTAACATTAATCTGCAGGCCTAAATTAGGATCATTTCTGTCTTTAACCACCACACAAAGACATTTCTTACTGGTTTTCAGAACCTGCTTCAGTCCTGTGCAGCAATCTGGTGTAGGGGCTTTTGCAGTTCCGCCAACGTACGCCAGGCACGTGGCCAAACCGACCAATGAGCTCGTACATTCTTGAACATCCTGTGCATCATCTGAGGTTGCCAGAACCAAAGATGCCAGTATAAGTGTGACAAGACATAAGAATTTTTTGCTCATGTTGATGTATAGACTATAGTTGGTGTTTTTTTTCCTTTCTTGGTTGTAGAATAGATATTTTAGTTCTTGTCTAAAATGTCATTGGATCTTTAATAGAGGCCAAGCTTTGTGGCTAAATGACTTGTGACTTTGGCCAGTGGGAATGGAGGACTTGATAATTTGTCTTGGTCCTTGTCTTGTTCTATCATGACCCTCACTAGCCTACAATTAGTCTCCTCTCCAACCTTTTCTATCTTCCAATTTAGTAGTCTCGCGAGTCGTGATCAAATTTTCCACGATGACTTGCGGTGATCTATTTATTTGTTGTTCCTCTTTAAGTTTTTTCAGAGTAAGTGGCGAATTTATGATACATATTTTCCCAAAGTGGTAATGTAATTAATTTCTCATTATAATATAGTAATTTTAATATAAAATAAAACAAAAATTAGTAATGGCAAATCGAGAATAGATTTTCACCAGGATCGTAATGTAACTAATTTTTTATAATATAACAATTTTTAATACTCCATTCATTCCACGAAGTGTCATAGTTTGACGTTTTCCGTTCAATAGTTTTCAACTTTGACTCCGAATTACTTTTAAACTACAAGTATAATGATAAAGTATTTAACAAAATTATATTATGAAAATTTAGAACCTAGAGAATTTTATTGCATGTACTGCATGTGCTATATTTAACGTCTAATGTGTACCTTCTATTTCAAGCCAAATTTTATTCACACTGAGTGGTTTTTGCTCACATATTAGATCATCATGTAGTTTGCGCAACCCGATACATGATGATGAGTATAAATTAACATTCCAAAACAAGTGGTGTTCCACATTTAAAAAAATGCTCAAAGAGCTCCACAAGACAATTTAACCTTCAAGTTAAATTTCATGTTTTATGGTTTTAATAAAACGGTTGCTCAATGAACCAACAAATATTTTAAACACAGTTTGGAAAAATTTACGAAGAAAATTATTCGGCAGGTGCTGCAAGTGCGTTTGAAAATGTCTAGTACACATTAAATTTGCCACAAATGAAGATCTCTAGTACACATACATGCATATCAAATTCTCCTTTACAAATATGGGATAATTGAACACATCAAATTTGAAACAAAGCCAAAGCAACCAATACAAGTATGAAGATGTCTACTACGAGCGTTCTCTTCCTTTCGAAACAGCTGCCATTGCTCTGTCCAGTCCTGCTTCCGGTTGCTGTAGCTCCGGCACTGGAGGCTCTGGAACTAGTTGGTGCTGTATTTTACACGGAAATTAATTATTACACCAAAAGCGACCAAGTAGGAAAGAGAGAAAGGTTAAGATATATTATACCATTGGTACTGGGAGCCCCAGCAGGGCTAATAGAAGTCGAGTTGGTCTTGAGTTGATAAAAGACTTGAGCTTCTGGAGAATTGGGTGGCAACTTCAGAAGAGCTACACCCACCATCAAAGTGGCATTAGTGAGTAGTGACATTCATTATCGGGCTTGAATGATGAAACGAGTTTCATACGAAAAAATGCTACACCTAACATCTCATAAACGGTATACTGTACTTACCAGGACACTCAGAGATATTAGCAGGAGCATTGCAAGCAACAGGAAGGCCCAAAGCAAGAGTGACATTAATATTCAGTCCTAAATTAGGATCATTTCTGTCCTTAATCACCACACAGAGACACTTCTTGCTGGTTTTCAGAACCTGTTTCAATCCTGTGCAGCAATCCGGTGTTGGAGATTTAGCAGTTCCGCCCACGTAAGGTAAACACGTGGATAGACCGACCAATGAGCTTGCACATTCTTGAACATCCTGAGAATCATCTGAGTTTGAAAGAGCCAGAAGTGTTAGTGTTATTGTTGCAAGACATAAGAATTTAGTGCTCATGTTGGTAGAATGGAAATGTTTAGTCAGGTTTAAGATATTGTGTTGTGTGTTATATATATATGGACATTGAGTTGATCAGTGGCTATTTAGTGGACTAGTGTTGGTAAGGATGATGAAAAGCATAAAGGTGGTGGGAAAATGAGATTTTAGTTCTTGTTCAATCATGACGATCACTAGCCTTGTAATGGTGTCTTGTCCATTCAATTCAATAGATTCAAATATTTTTGTTAGGTGAATTTGGGGACTCAGGAAAGTCGCAACAAATAATGTTATCATTGAACCAGGGGCGGAATAAATTCTTGTGCGCAACGGGTTGTACCACCACAAATTGCTAATGTGGTGCAACTAATCAATAAAATAGTGACACGTGAAAAAAGAATGCCAACTCAAGCCAGGTAATGCAATTGAAACAGAAACAAACTACGTTCTGCAAATTCAAATCCACTAAAATTGCGGGTACGTATAGGTTCTTCGAATAAATAGAGCCAAAACTTGTCAATATGACGTGGAAGCAAAGATCAAAGACGCAGAAATACGCGTTTTTCCATTCCAATGCGTCTCATAGAATGAAGATTAATGAAATTTATGCGCTTAGAGATTCAGCGGATGAGTTGTGTGAGACTCGGGATGGCATAAGGTTGATTGCGAATGTGTATTTTCGGGATATCTTACTTCAAAGCATCTGTCAGAGGTTGCTATTTCACAGGTCACTAGGCTGATGCGTGCTAAAGTTAGCGAGGAGATAAAAAGAGATTTGCGTAGTCTGTTTGCAGCTGAAGAGGTACGGCGACTTGCTCTTTCTGATATGTATCCTCTTAAATCTCCAGGTCCAGACGGGCTTCCGGCTTTCTTCTATCAACGTTTTTGGCGTGTCCTATGTGATAATGTGGTGAAGTGTGCCTTACCTTTCTTGAATGATAGAGTTTTGGATCCTAAGTTAAATTTTACCCACATTGTTTTGATACCTAAGTGTAGGAATCCTGATAGAATGACTCAGTTTCGTCCTATTAGTCTGAATAATGTTATGTTCAAGATAGCATCTAAGGCCATTACTAATGGATTTAAAGGTCATATGCCCACTATAATTACAGAAACTCAATCAGCTTTTGTTCCTGGTCGTCTTATTACTGATAATGTCCTTGTTTCTTATGAAGTGAATCATTATCTTAAAAAGAAAACGAAGAGTAAAGAGATGTTGATGGCTCTTAAACTTGATATGAGTAAAGCCTATGATAGGGTCGAGTGGACTTTTTACAGAAGGTTTTGGTGGCTTTGGGTTTTGCTGAGTCTTTCATTGATCTTATTATCATGAGTGTGCGTACGGCCTCTTATGCCATTTTTCTTAATGGGGTTCAGCTGGATTCTTTTGTGCCGGAGAGACGTATTCGACAAGGGGACCCTCTTTCTCCTTATCTGTTTCTTTTTGTTACCGAAGCGTTCAGTGCTCTACTTCGTGATGCGGAGAGTCGATTTTCTTTACAGGGAGTTAATGTAGCTCCAGGAGCTCCACGTATTTCTTATCTTCTTTTTGCTGATGATACTTTTATTTTTTGTCAAGCAACTTCTCAGGCAACTTTGGAGGTTAGTGACCTTCTGCATAAGTATAATTTTGCTTCAGGTCAGGAAATAAATTTGGAGAAATCAAGGTTGTGTTTAGTCGAAATACTAATGAGGCCAGAGTAGCGGAAATAAGAGCATGGCTTCCTGTTTGGGTCATTGATAAGAATGAGAAGTATCTTGGTCTTTTCGACAGTTATGGGGTAGGTCTAAGAAAGAGATCTTTAGCTGGCTGCGTGAGCGAGTTTGGAGCAAAGTTCAAGTCCATGAGTCTAAGTGTTTGTCTAACGCTGGAAAAGAGGTCCTAATTAAGTATGTTTTGCAGGTTATTCCTACCTATGTTATGAGCTGCTTTAAGTTGCCTGATACCCTTCTTCTTGAAAACAATTATGTTATTGTGAAGTACAGGGGCGACCCAAAGGCTGTGCAGTCAGCCCAACTGCACAGGGCCACATTTCCCTTGGGGCCTCGAGGCCCAATATGCTAAAGCCCAGTACTAGGCTTCTGCAGTATTAAAAAAAAAAAAAAATTAATTTCCCTGAATTTTCAGAAACTAGACGAGACTCTTCACCTTCTTCCTCTGTTCCTCACGGTCGTTTTCTGATTTCTTTCTCGGAAGACTCGGCCAGGCTTATTTATCCCTCTTTCTTCTCAACCTCCATTAACTCTCCATCAATTTCTCTATTTCCTAAAAATTACCGTTTGAATTTCAATTTATATATATACATCATGTTTTGCAATTTACTTTTACCCAATTTCAGTCATCTTCTCTTATTTTGGTTTACTCTACTCATATTAAACAAGAAAACAGTGGAGATTTGTCACAGTTTTGATAATTTCGGTCTATCTCAGTTGTGGGCATCTTCTAATTTTGAAGGTATTTGCTTCGTCTAATCAATACTCTTATTTGAATTTTTTAGGGTTCTTGTATTTTCCTAATTCTTGGTGAATTATTTTTTCTAGGCACTTGCTGGTTGTTGATGTCAAGACTGGAGTCTGGATTGCTGCTGGAATATGTGTTGATTGATCACCTGTGCTTTCTTCTTGCTTCTTTGCTAGTCTGCTACTACTGCCCATCCCAGGAAGTTTTCTCTGCTTTATTCATTTAAACTTTCTATTTTCAATTTGTTACTTTGTGAACTTTCTGATTCTGATTTGAGTTATGCCTCCGAAATGAAAATTTGAATCTGGTTGTGCAAAACGTAAAAAGAAAAAAAAATCTGAAGCATTAATTCTATCTCAAAGAGGGGCTATGGATAAATTTGTGATGAAAGATTCTCAGATTTCTAGTGATCAAGATACTGATAATGTGAATTTACATGAGAATGATGATGATATTGATTATAATGTGTCTCCTGAAAATTCTCATGATGTTCCTATTATTGCTGATGTGCCTATTACTGCTGCTAATGTGCCTATTACTGCTGATGTGCCTATTGTTGCTGATGTGCCTATTGTTAATGATGTGCCTGCTGAAAATTCTGATCATGTTAATGTAGAAACTGTTATCGATTCTAGTAATATTGATGAAAATAGTAATTTTAATTGTGATATATATGATCCTAGATATGGGATGGTCTTAACGAAGGAATGGTCTGTGTTTTAGCACGTAATAGCCCAAAAAGGGATTTAACAATTCAGAAAGGTCCTAATGATAGATCTAAGAGACATTTTTCGTCTATCCATCATAACAGAATTTTGAAGAATGGAGAAAAATATGATAGAGATTGGCTTGTCTACTCGAAAGAGCTGGACAAAGTGTTTTGTTTTTGCTGTAAAGTATTTAAAAAAGGTCATGGAGTGGGTGAATTGGCAGGGGGGTTATAATGATTGGTCTCATCTTAGCGAAAGACTTAAAGAGCATGAAGTTGGTTTGGAACATGCTAAAAATATGACAACTTGGGTATCAATTGCGTTTAGGATTAGATAAGAACAAAACCATCGATAAAGAAGCACAAAAGCACTTTGAGAAAGAAAAGGAGCATTGGAGAAATGTTTTAATTAGAATTATTTATATCATTCAATTTCTTGCGAAACATAATTTGGCACTCCGTGGTCACAATGAGAGATTGTATGAGAATAATAATGGTAATTTCTTGGATTTGATTGAAATGCTAGCAAAGTTTGATCCAGTTATTCAAGAACATGTTAATCGTATGCAAAATAAAGATATTCAATGTCACTATCTTGGTCACAATATCCAAAATGAATTGATTCTTTTGCTTGGTTCGAGAATTGAATCTAAAATTGTGAAAAATATCATGCAAGCAAAGTACTTTTCTGTGATACTTGATTGCACTCCTGATTCTAGTCAACAAGAACAAATGTCTATGATTTTGAGATATGTTTCTTTTTCCTCAAATGGAGTTCATATTGAAGAATCCTTTTTAGGATTTTTAAGTGTGAATGATACAAGTGGACAAGGACTCTTTGATGTTTTACAACTTGAGTTGAAATCTCTTGATTTAGATATTGATGATGTGAGGGGACAAGGCTATGATAATGGTTCTAATATGAAAGGAAAACATCAAGGAGTCCAAAAGAAACTTTTAGATATTAACCCTAGAGCATTTTACACCCCTTGTGGTTGTCATAGCTTGAACTTGATACTTTGTGATATGGCTAATACTTCTGCCAAGGCTAAAACTTTTTTTGGAGTGGTCCAACGCGTATATACCATATTTTCTAAATCTACAAAGAGATGACAAATTTTAAAGAATAATGTGAAAGGGTTGACTCCTAAACCATTATCATGTACTCGTTGGGAAAGCCGTGTTGATAGTGTGAGAGCCATAAGATTTCAAATAGAAGATATAAAAAAGGCTTTAATTGAAGTTTCTAAAGTGGATCTTGATCCTATGATTAGAAGTGAGGCTGGTGGTTTAGCAGCTCATGAACTTGGTAAGTTTGAATTTTTGTTGGCATTGATCATTTGGTTTGATATTTTATCTCATGTAAATGTTGTTAGCAAGCAATTGCAAAGAAAGGATATGCATGTTGATGATGCGATAAGAGATTTGGATACTTTGATTTCATTCTTCAAGGAGCATAGAGAAAATGGCTTTCCAAAAGATTTAGAAAAAGCCAAGGAAATGGCCATCGAACTGAAAATTGATCCTAACTTTTCTGAAAAGCGTAAAATTAAGAAAAAGAAGCAATTTGATGAGAATCAAGATGTTGCAGCTCCTTTATCTCAAGAGGAATCATTTAGAGTTGATTACTTTTTATATATCATTGATCAAGCAATTTCTTCATTTAATAGCAGGTTTGAACAGTATCAAGAATACAAAAAACTGTTTGGATTCATGTTTACATCTGAAAGTTTGTGTTCTTTAGATGATGCCTCTTTGCAATCTTGTTGTATTCATCTTGAAAATGCACTCAAGAGTAATGATAAATATGATATTGATGGACACTCTTTATTTATGGAACTGGAACTTGTTAAATTGTATATGCCAAATAAGAAGATGGGAGCTTGTTAAATTGTATATGCCAAATTTTGAGTTATTTAACAGATGTTGTTTGTTTTCCTACTGCAGCGATAGCGTATAGGATTATGTTAACAATTCCAGTCACTGTTGCATCTGCTGAGAGGAGCTTTTCCAAGTTGAAATTGATGAAATCCTATTTACGCACTACAATGTCACAAGAAAGACTCAACGGATTGGCGCTGATGGCAATCGAGAAGGATGTGGCGGAAAATATTAGCTATGAAGATTTAATTGATGATTTTGCTTCAAAGAATGCTAGAAGATTTGCGCTTTTAAAGTGATCATTTTTGTGTCATTATATAGTTTCAGTCTTGTTCATGTTTTGCTGATGTCTCTTGCTGAATGTTTAGGTAGTTTTATTGTAAAGACTTTTGTTGTGATATGTCAAGACTTTTTTCACTTTTTTCTTGCTAAAAGTTTTGTGGGATGTGCAATTTGTTTCTTAAAAAAAATAAAAATTGTATTTAATATTATTACTTTGGACCTCGTCTAAAATTTTGCACAGGGCCTCTAAAAGTCAAAGTCGCCCCTGGTGAAGTATTGGAGGGGAGGAGATGCGTGAAAGATACAGTGGGTTAATTGGCATACTTTATGTGCTTCTAAGCGAGATGGTGGGATATGTTATCGAGAGATCTTCGGTATTTCAATTTTTTTTGAGAAAAAGATATCATATATCATAAAAACAAAACAGAGGGAATACAAAATAGGCCATCAGAGCCCTCTCAAGTCCGAGTTGCACGTCTTGCAAGCTTATGGGCAAGTGCGTTGCAATCCCAGGACACATAATTCAAATGAAAAGAATCAAAAGAAACGCTAAGACGTCCCTAAATAGACATTGTAGAATGGCAAGAAATATTTTGACTTTCCACACTTCATTGATCTTGGCTCACATCATCTAGAACATGTCCTACTAAAGAAAATGAGTCTAAAGAATTATTAAATTTATTAACAACGGTCAAGCGATCCATCCGGAACCAAGCTATGCGCCACCCTTGTTCAATAGCCCAACGGAACGCCGCATGCAAGGCCAAAGATTCAGCCACTTCTGGTCACACCTGACCACCTTCACCCGGCCATAACAGCTCCACTCCAGTTCATGCCATGTCTCTGGTCTTTTAATTTGGCAATGCTTGGCAATCAGGTTTGGCAAATTATACATTATTCGATTGATTTGTTGAGTCGTGTGCTTAAGGGTAAGTATTTTCCTTCTTCTGATATCTCTGAGGCGTTTGCTCAACCTTCTGATTCTTTTACGTAAAAGTATTTGTGCTTTCCTTGATATGGTTAAGCAAGGTGTGCGATGAAAGCTGGGTGATGGCCTTGAAATTGCTGTTTGGAGAGATGGATGGATACCACGAGATCATGGGCTAAAACCTTTCACTCCAAATATTCATAATTTGGATAATTTAACAGTTGTATCTTTTATTGTTGATGGCGTTTAGGATGCTTATTTGCTTCGGGTTGTTTTTCGGGAAGAGGATGATTGTTAAATTCTTCAAATACCTTTACCGAGGTGTAGCATATGGGTGATGTACAGGTTGGCATTATGTAATTTGATCTTTTAAATAAAAATTTCTCAGTTTAATCCTCTATAGATATTCTCTATATAAACCCGGATCCGGCTGGACGTTTGAACCGATAACCGCCGGCACTGACGTGTGGTTCTATTGAAACTCGAAGGGGAGCTTGGCTAGGGGTTGACCCCAGGCGAACCGCTAAAACCCGCACAAAAAAACAGGAAAAACCCGCCGGTTATTCGGTGATTAGAGAGGAAAAGAAGAAAAAAAGATGAAGAGCAGAAGACAAAGGTTGCATATAAACTCAAAATATTACAAAAATTAATTGTTTCTTGTCACGAAATTTTTGGCACCAGAAGTAATATTCTTTTCACAGAAGCCTATTGGGACAAAAATATTTGTCACTGTGTTTGTCAGCAAAAACCCGTCGCCATAGGTACCTAGCGACGTATAGGTTCGTCACGAAAGCATGTCGCTTGTTGTCACAAACAATTTTCGTCCCAACAAAGTCTACTATACCTACCGTGACATTGTTCTTTGTCTCCACAGTGTTTAATATCGTCACAAGAAAGCTAGAACTTAAACTGCTTGACGAGATAAATAAATTTCGTTATAGTTTAACCTGAGTTATTTTGTAACCATGGAGACAAACAAAATCGTGACATGAGGTATATATGTATACCCTAAACCCTACCTTTAAACCATTCTAAACCCTCTTACACGTAGCCTTTCAAGTTTGAAAATAGCTAATATAGTATTACTTTTCAGTGAACACTCACCTTAAACATTGCGAGCAAGAACCACATAAAGTACATCGAATTACGGACTAACAGACGGAGCACCTATACAGAAAACGAGTAGTTACTAACTAAAAGTCGAAACGAAAATCAAAAGGGTAAAAGTTAAAAATTCGGAGGAAAAAGTGGCAAAGTTGGATTCGAACTCGGGACCCTAAGGTTAGTAGTTAATACCTAAGAAGCACCAATACGAATACGAATGCAAATACAAATACAATAAGAATACGAGAAACAATAAAGTTCAAAATATTAAACTACGAGTACGTTAAAAATATATTTATATTTTTATACATTTACATATATTTACATTACTAAAATTACCAAATACCAACTATACTGCACATTTATTGTCTAATTTAATAGTTTAATACTTAACTCATATTACTTAAGTTACTAACCTCATACAATTATGCTAATTTAATGTCGAAACCCAATAAGTTAATTCTTATATACTCAATCATATACAATTGCCAGAATGCTAGCGGTGGGTTTTTGTATCATTCTAAATATTTGATCCAAATGTAATGATAGAAAGGCTAAAAGCAAAGGAAATATTTTAAAAGAAAAACACATACGGATGTCAGACGTATTACCGCCTGCGCGTGCGGCGTACATATTTTAGTAACATACTCTCCTACATAAACGAGCAGGTGCTCCTTAGGTTAATACTAAACCAACTAAGCTAGGGAAGACAATCATAATAAATCTTCAAAACAAAAAAAGTTGAAGTCAATGTTCAGAAGCAACTCAAATATAAAACGACACTTAGAAAATCCAGAAAGTTCATTTCAGTTTACGTAGTTTCAGAAAGTTCATAATCGTTTAAACGGTTTTTAAAAAATATACTCGTTTTCCCTCAAATTCAGAAATTACCAAACTGCCCTCAGTTCAATAAATTGTCAAAACAGAAACATACTTTCAACAAACTTCGAAACAGTTCCCAAAAATACATAACCTCATGATTTTAGTCTAGAACAACAAGAAGTTACTATTTTACCGTCAAGTACATAATTGAAGAAAAAACCCTCTTTAAAAAAAAAAAACAAACAGACCCCAACTTCCACTTTAATTGCAACACAGTTCCGACAATTCTTCAAAATTTTAGATTAATCCTTTTTCAGAAATTCAAAATTAGCCCCAACAAAACAGAAATTTAAAAATATTCCAAAACTTCTACCAATTACAAATCAGTCCCAACAATCTCAGAGTCAAACAAAGCATTCCCAAATCAGGTCCAAGGCCAAAACAGTCAGTATTCAACAGTCCAAATCTAATTAGGGTACGGTGAAATCTCAGATTCAACTTCCAAGGGTAAAATGGTCCAGTCAGATTCGAGTAGGGGTATAATCGTCCAGAACAAAAAGAAATAAAATGAAAGCATAACAGAGCCGAAGAAGGGCAGAGGAATTTACCTGTTGGAAATGAGGATCGGAGTACGCCGATAGGAACAGAGTCTTACCAGAGAGAACGAAACAGAGCAGAATACTTGGGCGTGGTGGCTGCTGAAGAAATGAGGGAGGGCAAAAAAAGAAAATGGTTTTAGTGGGTTTAGGTTTAGGGGGCCAAAGTTCAGATGGGCTTGACTGAGTTTGGGCCAACACTTGGGCCAGTAGAACACTAGCTTGAATTGGGCCAAAGAAGAGGATTAAAATCAGACTTTGACGGAGACGCAACGGTTCTTTAACCCAACGACTGTCTAATTCGAAATCCATAACGCGGGAAGGAATATTAATTAATTCACCTAATAAATAAATTACTCAGACAATTAGTTAATTAAAAAAATAAGAAAAAAGAGGTGGTGTTACATGAGGCAGTTTCTAATTTGCCATCGGTTCTGTTGTTGTCTGATTGTGTGGATTTGGTGTCTTGGGTTGAACGTGTGCGAGCAGGTCTTTCTTTGATAGAATTTGAAAGATTTGTTTGTATTTGTTGATTTCTATAATTATTTGTAATCTGTTTCAGTTGTTTCTTGAATGAAAAGTTGCTGTTTTCTAGAAAAAAAAAAATCAAAATTGGACAGTTTGTAATTTTAGAGGATTAAATCCAAATGGATCAAGATTGATATTTTCCCTATCAAACACACAGATGAATTCTCTAGTCTCTACAATAAATTACTACATAATGAAATCTGGGATCCACAGGAGAGACAGGTAAATATGGACAACAGAGACCAGTTGAAACTTGAAAATAGTACGTTAAAATAGTTTAGTACGAGTAGTTATATAAAGCAGAGAGTTGACCTCAAGATCCGATCCTGGTCGGTGACACGTGTAACAATCTCGTAAAACAATGGCCTAATAAATAAATATTGGGTATCTGGGTACATTTACATCGATATAGTACATCTGCATGTTGCACCGGCCTTTTTCGTGAAATCACATACTTTTGTCAAAGCATTAGCCTTTAGCCAAGAAAGTAAAGTAATCCCTCTCAATAATTCATCGTCATTCGTCACTTAAACTAAAGTTAATTCCCAGGCTAGCTTATATCACTAGAACCCACTTTAGTTCGTAAGCTCAATTCTTAACCAAGAAGAAAAATCTAAATCTTCACGTAACGTAAACAAAACTACCTGTCAATATAATATTAGTTCAATTTAAATTTATTAAATTCAATTTAATCTAGATCAATTCAAATAAAAAGAATTAAGAATGTAATAGATCAGGATAATAAGACTTTTACTAGAATTATTAGGAACAATGTATAATGTATGTAACTCTTAAATTATTTTTTAATGCGTTTTGATTTAAAAAAAAAAAAAAAGGGATTAACACTACACTTGGAGTCCTGTATTATCGTCGGTTTGGTAGTCAACTAATAGATCTCAATCCAGCTGAACTCCAAAATTCAAGTTTGATTCTCCAAGTTCTGTATCCAACTCAATCTAACTTAGATACATTTTACATCCATAGCACATAATATTGTCCTCCAGTCCTCAAGACTGCCTTCTTGAGGATTTCGGCCCCCAAAGTTATGCACCCGCACCGCACACCCAAACTAGCCGCCCTTGTTCCTCAATCAATAAATTGATTCTTGATGTAATTCGTTCTAAGAGCATTCCTTATGGGTTGTGGCTAAATTGGAGATTTTAACATATAAGCTCAAAAAAAAAAAGTCCATCCCAAATTGAAATCTTCAATAGTTTATAGCTTAATTGTGACTGCTATGTGGGACTCTATGTTCCAAATACTACTTTATTACTCCATTCCCACCAAAAAAATGTATTAAACAATTTTTAAAAAATATTATTTGGGAATTAATTGAGGACTACTATTTAGTATAGCTTCAAATAAGCCTCGATTGGATGCATTTTTTGGATTAATTAGGATTTTAAGCCTATCAAATATCAATCCCCAAAAAAACCTTCATAAAGAGTGGTCTAAAACAAATTTCATTCCAAAATTTAATTTCTCACAATCCATTGGTATCTTTGGTAATGCGTGGGCTCCCGTAGTGCATTGGATAACATGGCGACAGGCGAGGTGAGTCTTCAAAGTCTCGACAATATTAATATTTTGCGCCACCTAAATTCTAAAAGTAAAATTCACGCACACCCTTAATTTTATTGAACGGCCCGTCTCTAGGTTTAGTATTGTAAAAACTTACATACAAACGCACACCAATTTAACCGAAGTTAATTGGCGTGGATGCAATTCTTTCAAAATGTATTACATGTGGAATCCACAGCTAAAATAAAGCGCGTAGCTTTAATCACATGAAAATATACAAAAGTCGACATTTTAAAAATTGATGTCCCAAATTTCTCCACTCCTATATATAACACCACACTAATGCACTATAATGTCCACTCTTCAGTCTTCACCACACAAAAACAAGCACACTAATCTCCACAAAGGCTCTTCAAAACAAACACACACTCTCAATAACAATGTCAAACGGCTACAACTCTTCTTCTTCTTCCTCACCTATGCCACTCCATCTCTGCTTCTTCCTCCTCATCCTCTTCACCTTCGTCGGCATCACATGGTACATCAACTACGAGTCGATCCTCGAGGGCATTTTCGATCAAATCAAGCTCGTTCTCATGATCTCACCACTGTTGTTGCTTCTAGTTGTTCACGTACTTTCTTCGTTCGAGAGGTCATTTTCGTTCCTTCCGTTCCCGGAGCAGGACTCGATTCATCGGGCGGGCGGGACACCTTGGGGAGTTGGGCTGCTGCTTGTGCTTCTGTTCTTCATGATCTCTTACCAGGCAGATTTTAGAGAAAGATGGTTCCCTCTACTCGCGTAGTCGAAACCTAGTCTTGAGTATTGGAGATGGAAAAGTTCGAATTTATAAAGAGGTGTGGAATTAATTATCGCAGGGTTCTTTATACTTTCGAAGGTGCGGCGCGTGTGATTAGATTATGTATAGGGTGTTAGATTTTTAACACTGTTGTGATGGCTTACTCGTATAATCGTTGTGTAAAGTTTGGTTTAATAGTAGAATTTAAATTGTCAATGGATCAACTTTATCGTGTTAAATCCCATCCCATATCGCTTGAGAGTAGGACCTGAAATCAACATATAAGATTAGATAATTTTCCCCCCTTATAAGGCATTTTAAGGGAATGATGGCTCAATTCTAATAATAAAGGGTACTTCTTCGATTGTTATCCTAAGGGACTTGCGGGGATTAATAATTGATCAAAGAGTATTACGAATAAAGTGTAACAAAAATCAATTCAAAAGTTCAAACACTTAAATTTAAAAGAGTCTCTTTTAGCATCCCTCTACAATAGGCGAAAAGCATTTTTCTTGCTCAAGTTTAATGATCTGTGCCTTCAAGTTCAGTCGCGTGCACTTTACTCCCTCATATGTTTTTCTATGACTTTTCAATCTACGTACACTACTAAAAATCAATTCAAACATGCTACTGAGAAACAAAGGAGAGAAAATCAACGAGAAAGAGAAGGGATGAATATGAGATAGGAGATAGCGGAGCGGAAGATTTGAAGTCTATTACAAAGATGTACAAAAACGAAGTTATCTTCATGTTTCTTTGGTTTCTCTAAGGTTTTTTATTCTTGTTAAATTATTTCATAATCCCGTTTTCCTTTAATGCAATATTTAGTTTTGAGAAGCAATTCAACCGATCAAACATAGGAAGTCATTATACAACACGGTACTAGAACGTATTTAGTTACAGTTTTTCTTCTCTTAATCTATTTTCTTTCAGTTACGTTGGAAACTGGAGCAGCTACCATTATCGGTAATTCAAATAACAATCAACTAATTATATTTCGAAAAAAGAAATCAACTAATTAAATCACACATAGTACAACACAATCACAAATTTTAATCTAATGGGAACCGAACCTGTCAGCAAAAATAATCTGTCAGTGCACAATTTCATATTTCTAAAATAAAATCAGGCCGAAATGTGAATTGGCAGCTAGCTTGACGGTTAGATAACCACATATAATTTGCAGGACCACAATTTATTGTATTAATCAATCTTTAACTGCTATCAAAAGAAAACTCAAAGTACATACTTAATGGAAATATTGGACCACAAAGATGCCCAGAATATTTCAACTTTTAATCTCTCATGCTGAGGCACGAAAGTCTTTCTGCATTTAGCTTAGTAGATGTACTCCCCAGGGTAAATACGTTGAGACTTGAGATCATTTAACCCCTCAAGTAATAAGGTCTTCTCCGGTAAATTTGTATATGAAATTCTTAACATTATAACATACTAATTCCTTATGTTCCGTTTATTTTGTTAACTTTGTGATATTTCATAAAATAAGTTACAATTTTTTTTCCATTATGAATTATGATTAATTTGAAGTCAAACATAAGCTAAAACATGTAAACAAAATAACTAAAAACTGATGGCGGAAATGAGTGAGTACTATAAAACTCTGATGAAACTGCAGCAAGATTTGATCAGCTAGATTATATGTTAAACATTATCTACAAGTTTAAGCTTTTGAGCGGATACTTCCGGGGGGACTATGATGCGGTATGATTAGAAGTCAAATCAATAAAGTTCGAAGACGGACCAGTTTTATTATTTTAGGTTTCTTTTTCTTTTCCAACAAGTTAGGTTCTAGTATTTAAATACATGTCCATTGTTATTTTCATTGAGTTATATTTTGATTATTGAATAAAAAGTTGAGTTTTTCTTACAAATCTGTCAATTTTCGGTATTCTTAGGTAGAATCAACGAACTTTGATAAAATTCGTCAATTCTTTAGTATTTTGTGGAATCAATGAAGTTTTGATTATCGTTCTTCCCTGCCTGTCCACGCACGCTGCATCAGACTAGGAAAAAGCGACACTAGAGCATTCACAACAGTTTTACTATAAAATTTTATCTAAATTCGTTTTTAACTCATTCTCTATAATATTTTAAGTACGTATTTAACAATTCACTAAATCAAATCAGATTCCCTTTTTAGTAATTTAATATAAATATAAATAATAATTTTAATAACTACATAACTAAATATAGTATATAAATTAATGATTAATACACTGAACGAAGTTTAGCCACGTGAAGACTATTGCCTATTTCTTAGCTCATCCATACAAGTTCTTAGGGAATCTGATTTGATAAGCTTTTAACACATATTTTTGATTTGTTTGCCAGTATTTAAGTAAAAAAACTATTCTAGGGAAGTTGATGTGAATGATCATTGTATATTATTTGCATTATTTAAAGTGTATGTATAGTTCGTTGCTAAAAATGTGATTTTTAATATCCGGAAAGATGTTAAATTTTAAAAAGAAGAAAATTCGATAAAAATAGTTCCAAGGATCATCTTAACCAAAAGGCCCAAATGGTTGTTGATCCACATGTCAAAGGGAGAAAAGAAGAATAAAAATGCAGTGGAATCCATCCATCCCATTTTCTTCGTACACAAGTCGACTTAAATAGTAACTAAAGGTAATCTGATCAGGTTAGGTGTCAATTTTGTGCACTATTTATTTGCTATTTCAATCTGAAGTACAACTTCTGAAATTTTTCCAAGGAATCAACAGTAATTTAAGCAAACGTTTCAAAAAGTCAGGTAGTCGATTTCGAACTCTTGACATGTAAGATTATCTTCACCCCACAAACTCTATCTAACGCCACATCAACATTCTACTCACATGAAACTCTATCATATTCTTCATCTCCAATCCTCAAACTCTATCATATCCAATATTTCTCTTTCTTTTCCCATTTATTTTTAAACTACTTTATTCTTTTTACATTTATTTCAAACCTTCACATTTTATATAATACTATACTAGGTAATATAAAAATAAACTACTTCAAAATCTAAATTTCATTACTTCATAAAAAATTACTATACTAGTGTATTTTTCGTTTAATGCAAAAATTATATTTGTATTGACTGTGAATATTTTAAATCTTATAATTGGTGTTTCAATATAATTTATTAATAGTTAAATATATGAAAAACAAAATAACTACATATTACAAAAAAAGATTAAAATGAAAATAAAAAGAAAACGGGATAAAAAAAAAGAAAAAGAAAAGGTAAAAAAGATAATAAAGGATAAAATAACAAAAAATAAAAAGAAAAAGAAAAAAGGAAAAAAAATCTAACGGTTAGCAAACGCGTTAAATAAACTAACGCAAAAAACTCTGGTTGGAGGAAGACGTTTGCCCGACAAACGTTTTAGAAAACGTTTACAAACCTGCGATGCAGGTGGTCTAACATTACCCAGACAAACAAAATAGTTTGTCACCTTTTTTTTAATCGGCAAATAATATATTAATAAAAGGAGTCATAAGAACGAAAACTAAAATAAAAAAGGGGCGCGCCCTAACCAACGTATCTAATACAATTACCGTAACAAAAACGCTCTAGTGTGTTTGCAAAATGTTTAAATTAATTATTTATTACTTCAATCTCGAGAAATTGAGAAGCAATCAAATCAAATGGAAATTGGAAACGTTTTGAATTGATACATTTGTATTGTTTGTCGGATTATCTGGGAGAAATTATTTGTGGCGGTTTTGAGAGGTTGGAAATAGTTGATTTTGACAAGTAATTCTAGTTAAGCAAGACATGAAGATCTCTTGGTCATGGTGAGAATGCAAGTAAAATAATTTCACATTTAATTAAGTGGCAAGACCGACGGACAGAAGCCAAAATATAATTGATCTTTTTAAAAAAATTAAAGAAAACAAAAAAATTCGTCGCCTGTGAGATTCGAACTCTCGCGGGGAAACCCATGTACTTAGCAGGCACACGCCTTAACCACTCGGCCAAAGCGACATGACGTTAACAGTTTTAATGTAATTTGGTCAAGTATCAAGACAATTTGTGGAGTACATAATTTGTGATATTTGCGGCAGAAGTCTAAATAAATTTGTTTGTAAACTCTATTTTTCTAGAACAAGAATAAATATTTGTTTAAGAAATATTCAACCCAACCTCAATTTCTCATATGTAGTTGATTTGGAGTAGAATTTGGCGTTAAGCTCGGTGGGCCCATATGTAGAAAATGATCAATCTCTCGAGCTCTACTTTTCTGATTTCATATCATAAACAAAATGCAGTGTATTTCCCCCAATTCTCAGTACAATCTTGTGATAGTTATGTGGATCCATAAACCCTAGTAGCAGCATTTCAAGTTACTCGCGCAGCTTTGTCGAAATTAGACCGGTCGAGGTTGAGCTTTATTTGCTGAATAAGTTTGTTTACTCGGTGCTTTTTGTGTGTGTAGTTTAACTAATTACTAGTTACATTGGCCAGCGTTGTTTGAAGTACATGTGCATGCTGCCAGGTGCTGCTCTTGAAGTCTTCATAAATACCTGTCACTCTAAATTAATCAAGTATGCTACGTTAATCAACTTTGGAACCATATATGATTATCTTGACATGCACTTGACTTTGTAAATAGCTTGCTTCTGTACTACCAATTCACTTGTTTGGTGTGTATGTATATTGTAAGTTGCATGCTAGGTTACTAGTAGTTTGCTACTTTACTTTAAGATGCTAATGTGTTTCTCTTGTGAACTAAACTACCTATCTTGGATTAAATGTTCTTATGTGGTTCAAATGCTAGTATCATCGTGAGAGTTGTGAAAGTAGCCCTGGATAGGAAACAAGAAAACCACACAAAATATGAAAATTCAATTCAAGCAAAAGGTCTCCCTTCACTGCATACACACGAGTTATTTTATAAGCAACCATAACAGTCCCATAAGATGATGAAATACTTAATAACAAGTGATCATACTTTTACTAGGTTTAGCTCCTCTGTTTTTTGCGAGAAAATTGGTCATTTCCCCCCCCTCCAATTCTATCCCTACTGTTGTCCTAATCTGATTGGCATGACATGGATATGATTGGGATTGTATTTCACTGTATTTGATGACTGTGCAGGCGCTTTAGACGTATACAGGCGAATCTATGGCGTTTTATACGGTTTAGAGGACTCAATTTGCCAGTTCGCGCAAACGGATGACCAAATCCGAAGTGAACCGAGAGATACGGGACGAAATCTGCAATTAACCCTATTTCCATTACTAATGCTTAATTGAGCAACCTACATTTTAGATTGAAGTTACATTTTATCTTGCCCGCTGTTTGATTATGGATTTTTACTGTGTTGGTCCAATTGCTCACAGAAAAATACCACAAGAAAGAACTGAGTTGCCTATGGGCTATGGTTTAACCTCTTGTCTTTTTTACTTCTTTTCTCTTTTAGATGCATTTGACTGATGTTGAGGAGGCTGATCGATGATGTTGCTGATCATGATGAAGAAGTCAACTGCCACTCCTTGAGCTACTTGGTTCTATCAAGTATATTCTCATTATCCTATTATTATCCTATTGTATTGCATTTCATCTATTATATACATGGAAAGAATATTTGATTGGTTGTCTTTTGGATGCATATTTTTCAAATCCTTGCATTTTGATTAGTAGAAATTCATTTATTATGCCATTAACACACAAGTTTTATTGTTGAAACGCATATATCATCTAATTTCCATCCTACCCAATCTATTGGTCTTCATTCCCACTAAAATTAAAATTAACCATGTTTAAACATAGTTATTGACTTATTACTATTTGTCACTAACCTTGATAATATAAAAATGAAAGTATATATGTCCTAGAGACAACCTACGATAGGGACGATATGTATTTGATCACATTCAGTTATTGTTATTTATTTATGTTCATTTATCTATACATTATTAAATACATTTGGCATTACATTTTTATGAATATATTATTTGGTTATTTGAATTATTCGATAAAATGTTCCCAAGGACTTAAGGTAATCACCAAGTTAGTGGGAGCTTGTGCGTCAATAATTAAGTCCTAAAATAAGCCACTAAATGAAGGTCATTGAGATACGGGATATCAATGATGCGATTGAAGCTGGCATATGTTGCATTAGATCCTTCGAGGATGTAGTAGGTCTCACTGCTACGAATGAACTTGGTTATTCATAATGAACATATGGACACTTTGGAGAGTGTTGGCATACCCGACCGAGAAACCATTTGGTAAAGCTATTTAAGTGTCTATGGTAGTATCGGTGTGTAGGGTGATGTTAGTAGTCCTTAGACTTGAGGCCAATACTACAACATATGTGAAATAATGTGCTTTGACCATGCGCAACGCTTGCACTCTTAAAGTAGGGTAGATACGGCATGCGTTGGGTACATTAGGAAGCATATGGTGTGAGTGATTGGACCAAGATAGGATTCATTCCTCCGTAATAGATACAAGGAGAGAATACTCACTTCTCATATTTAGTGCGATCACAAACCGGTGGCCGCCGTATTTGAATATGTCAAAATGGTATTTGGACATAATTCATAGATCGACTAATAAGATTGAGAAACCATGAATGGAGTTATTAGAATAGACACATAACCGTATTCTAGACTCATTCGAGTATTCGAGAATGAAGGGACCGTATCATCAAAGTACCCTACACTACAGGTGGTTTGCTTTCCTCACAAACGTTCCTTGCATATTAATATTGTCCGATAAATTGTCTAGGAGTTTATTGTGACCTTAATTAGATTATTGCTTAATATGCAAGGCCCTATGGGTCACACTTCAAGGTGGTGTTTGTACAAACGAGCTATGTATATATATATATATAGGATTAAATATTAATTAGATTGATGTTGAATTGCTATATATAAATATAATTGAATTATTATTAATTAGATTAATGTTGAATTGCCATATATAAATATAATAGAATTATTATTAATTAGATTAATATTAATTCATTATATATGGAATGTATATTTTAGAGATATAGTTAATTGAATTGAATTGGATTTAATTAATTAATTGAAGACTTGTGTATTTGGACGAGATTTAATGAGGTCCAAATAAAGAAAGGAGAATAAGATAAAATAAATAAATGGAACAGAACCAGGCAGCTGGATCGACCAGCTGCTGGTTGATGGGCGCTGCCCCATATATTCTGTTCAATTATTTCTTTTATTTTATTTTTCCCTGTTTTCTTTTAACTCTTTCTTTTAATAGTTTGATTTATCTGTTTGTTAGATTTGTTGATGACTTTTGAAGTCTTCTAGTCAATCAGATTTGTTAGGATAAAAGTCTTGCGTGATATTCTAAACAAACTTACTGACTAAATCAGAAAGAAAGAAAGAAGTCATTCATTCATTCCAACACACGTGAAAATACTTTCTCTTTGAAAGTAAAAAAGAAAATATTCATTCTCTCTATCAGCTCAAACAGAAGAACCTCCTAGCGTTCTTGATAGAAACCACTGTTCGTGGATACCAAGGTCGAAGGAAGTACTCAACCTGTTGATGAGCCATCTTGGAGATTCTGCTGACGAAGATTTCATCTCTGGCGAAGAAGGGATCAACCAGCCGGACGAGGAGATTGCAAGACTTTGTCTGGATATCGAAGAACAACTGCCCGGTGAATTTGTCTATCTGCTGGAGGACACGTAAGTGATATCTCCTAGCTTAATAAATGTAATATAGTCATATCAGTTTAGTGAGATCAAAAGAAAAATTTTAAACTTCCGCTGCTTAGCCTTAGAGGCAATTTCTTCTCACTTTTACTAACAAAAAAAAAATTATACAATTTTTTGTTGTTGATAATTTATATTTGTTTATGCATATTATTATTCGCTTCACACATTATTGAAAAATTAACATACATAGGAATGTATGCGCTTTCTATCGTGGGATACGGATATGGTGTAGACTGTACCTATCCCATTTAAATCAATATTGTGAGTGAGTAACATGGTAGGCCATGAGGAACAAAACTTTTTTGGGTGTGTGAATTTAGACTAAAAGCTTTGCCGCTTTAAATTTCTACTCTATAAGTAGCTACATATTTTACCTTGTAGTATAAGAGTTAGGGTCAAGTCTATGCATTTACTCCTGCAAAATAAGCCATGTGCTTCTAGAGTTGTATGATATAGCACTCTGTTTCGATTAAAAAAAAAGAAAAGAGAAGAAAAAACCGATTCCAAAAGAAAGGAATGGTGTTAAGTGAGTAACATCTAATTTATTCGTCAAACCAATATTCAATTTTACAAAGAAAACAAACATGTTGTAGACTTGACTTAAGGTCAAACGATTCATATCTATAATTTGAGAAGTTGGAATAACATGTAATGATTTGCAATCACATACATGAATTTGTATGACTCTTCAGTCAAATTTGTTCTCCAATTCTCTTCGGTCAAATTTGTTCTCTAATTCTAATATTCTTTATAATTTCATGGTATTTAAGTGGTCCAAACCTGGACCCACACCTACCCATGATTTATTGGACACTCACTTTTCTCATAACTCAGTCCATTTTGAGCCAATAAAAATAATATTTAGAAAATGGCATGGGTCGGGGTAACCGAAGTAATGTGTATGGCGGCTTTCTATCGTAGGATACATATATAGTGTAGACGATATCCATCCCATTGAGATCAATATTGTGAGTGCTTAATCCCATTAAATTATAAATTAATCTTATTATTAATATGCTTCTAAGGTCGAGTATAATCATTTGTCTTCATAAACATATTAATACACCGTAAACGGTGTATTAATATTCTTTTTATAGGTGTGGGTTCATGTTTGGACCACTTGAACACCATAAAATAAAGACTTGTTTGAAGAGAATTGGAGGCAACAAATTTGACTGAATGAGTGAGTCCTGAATGAGTTATACAAATACAAATTCATACAAATTCATTTATGTGATTCCAAATCATTCCAACTTCTTAAATTCTAGATATGATTTATTTGACCTTAAGTCAAGTCTCCAACAGACCATGTTTGTTTTCTTTGTAAAACTTGTTTGACGAATAAATTAGTTATTACCGACTTGACAGTTGACACCATTCTTTTTTTCTTTATATATATATATATATATATATATATATATATATATATATATATATATATATATATATATATATATATATATATATATATATATATATATATATATATATTAATTTTAATCTAAACAAAGTGCTATGTCACACATGGCTTATTTCCCAGGAGTATACTTGACTTTCCAAATGCATAGAATTGACCCTAGTTCTTATGATAGGAAGCACGGAGACTTCAAAATGGATGATGTATCCGCACGAATACATATCTGAAACGTATCCTGACGGATACTCGAGGGATACGTATTCCTCTATTTTTTAATTAAATTAAATCTATAATGGTGTGTGTTTATGATAATGATGCGGTTGTGATATAAGATATATGTATTTTTGAGTTTATTGGACATTTATATGATTTGTTTTTTATTTGGTTGGTTAGTATTCACTAAATTTAAAAAGCTTTAGCTTAAAATGTTAAATATATTAAAAATATTTATATAAATTAAACGTATCCTACACGTAACCGTATCCTATATTTTTTAATTTTGACGTTTCCATGTATTCGTCTCGTATTCGTATCCGTACCCATATCCGTCTCCGTGTTTCTTAGTATAAGTAAACTATGTAGTTGCTTATAGAGTAGAAATTTGAAGAAGCTACCTTTTAGTCTAAATTTCATAAACCCAAAAATGTTTTGTTCCTCGTGGCCTGCCAAATTTCTCGTACAGTTTTGTTCCTCATGCCCTATACATTCCTATGTATAAATATTCATTTATTGATAAGTTTCACTGTAATTTGTTTTTTTTTTCGAAATGATAAGTGATATATTAATATTAAAAAGTGCTTACATGCCGATTAGTAAAATTGTTATCTAGTTCAAGAACTTCTAACAACCAAGTAGGGCAAATATCCCAAATATACATATTAGACTCTAAAACATGCGAATGAGTATTTCCAAAAGTTCGCTTCCTTCCTTCATTTGCTAGTCGGTCAGCTACTTGGTTTGTTTCTCAATAGTAAAAAAGGACTTGCACACTATCCATAAAGTCCATCCTCCTACATGCATCTTGTCTGAGTGTTTCTTGGTATGGTGAGGCCGCCGCTCCCCTGTTAAGATAGGATACAAGCATTTTGGAGTCAGTTTTAATGATAATAAGTTTGCCATCTACTCGTGTACCCAACTGTAGTCCAAGTTTTAAAGCATGAAATTCCGCTAGTGCTGGTGAAGTTCTACCCAAAAAGAGGGTTGCTGCAATTATAAAATGACCACTAGAATTTCTAATTATAGCACCTGCTCCTGAATTTCCTGTTATGGAGTCATGAGAACCATCAATGTTAATGCAGAGATAACCTATAGGAGGTGGTTCCCATTTACATGGAACTGTTGTGGTAATATTGTTGTGTTTCATATTATGTAACTGATTGTTGCCATCTATAAGTTGTGCTAATCTTGTTTGAAAGGCTGGGATGGTAACTTCTTGATTTTTGAAGATTTTTTCATTCCTCGTAATCCAAATTAACCATGCAAATAAAATTGCCCGATTTTGTTGGTATACTTGGTTTGTCATTCCGAATATGATATGTTCAAAGGAGTTTATATTGGGAAATAATCCCAAATTTCTTATTCTTTCTGATTGAAATACCTGACATTGAAAGATAAGGTGATTTATGGTTTCTTCCTCCTTATGACACAGAGCACAAAGAGGGCTTGTTATTATATTGTGTCTCCATAGTCGTGCAGCTGTTGGTAATCTGTTGTGTACTCCTAGCCAGAGAAAGAATTTTATTCTTGGTTGTATTTTGAGTTGCCACAATCTTTTCCAAGGCCAATGTGGTCCTTGGGCAGATTGTGTGTGTTGGATCAAATCATATGCTGTTTTGACTGAGAATTGGCCATTTACTTTCACTGTAATTTGTTCCTCGTACATAACTATGTTATATTCTGCAATAATACTATTAATTATAATTTGTTTATAATAACGTTTATAAGACCGCAATCCCTTTCTCTTATACCTTGTTCCTTCGACCGGTCATGGGTGCATCCTCTAGGCGGAAGGTATTAGACCCAGGTTTTGACTCCACTACCTTCTCTAGTTGTTCGTGCTCCACGAACATAGGAGTGACATCAATTACTTGCCGTCAAAATTATCGGACATAGTTTGCCCATGGAAATTGTGATCTAGATCCAAAGAACATGTCAACAAAGGAGTTAGAGTTCCATCTGGTCCTATAGGCATACGACTCTTGGTAGAATATTATATAACCGCCATGTGGTGCTCCTCTTGTGAAAATTCAACTCGTACCAGTCCGCACTCTCTTTCCTTCAAGAGAAGTAGGGGGAATGTTGGGTGGTAAAATGATCCACGTTCCTGACCAATTACACCAAACCCTCAGATGGCCATGCCTTCAGCCCTCTAAGACTTTAGAGGTATACTTTACCCTCCCCAGAGCCCCTTGGGGAGAGTCGAAGTGTTGGATGCACAGCTGGGACCATGATCTGGTTATATGAAGAATGTTTACTTAAACCCCAACCACATAGGGACCCTTGGTCCTCTTGGGGTTCGCCTAGGTACGAGATTCCTGTGTTTGAGAAGGATTAGAGCCATTGTTGATTTAATCGAAGAGACTTGTTATGTTTTATGAGATTTAACATGTGTTTGAGTCTATCTATATTCAAAACGGGCCAAGATGTGGTGGTTCGAAGCCGCTAGAAAATTTCCTGGTTGAATTCTGTAGTGACCGAATCTCCACCAGCCAGCTTACTTGTGCATGATGGTTTTACTCGGTTACAAATTACAAATCATTAGTGGGCAGTTTTGGCGCACTATGCACGAATTTGGGGCTCGTTCCCTCTTCCCTCCAAGGCTTAACTATAAACAAGCCTAAATCTCATTTTCAAGAGATATCATAAACACACTATGAAGAGAACAACTCTCAATCACCAAAATAGCCTGAAGAATCATCCCTTCATCCAGAAGAAACCATCTTGAAGTACGTCATGACTTGATCCTTCCCCGTAAGGTACGTAAGTAGCTTAGAGATCTTCTAAGTTCAGACATAACAGCAAAAAGTGAAAAAATCCTTCTTGCTAACCATACAAATGCTCCAATCACTCGCCATCGATAATCGTTCCTAGAGAAATTGCCAACTCCAATATCTTAATCTTTCTAACTCTCAAAATCCCAAAACCAGCAAATCTTAATGTTCAAATTCTGGAACCCACATTGGCGCAGTCTGTGGGAAGAATTTTGAGTATTCGATACTTCTCATTTGAGTATCCACCGATTAAGAAAGGCGCAAGGGAGGAGACTCCCTGGCCAGCCTTAGGTCTCTTACCATATGCAATATATAATTAAGTGTTGACCTTAATGTTGACTTAACGCTGCCGACAACATTGAGATTTTAATAGGGGGTAAAGGTTCTTGTCTGTATGACCTTATAGTAGGTTAAAAATCTTCATTTTCTTTTGTGTCGTTAATCCTTGTATCAGTGTTTGGATAATCGTGGAAAAATATTTTTCATTGTGAAAAACAATATGACGACACTACTAATTTTGTCTCAGGTATAAGCAAGTTTGTTTTTCTTGGTATCTCTTATAAGTAAAAGAATGAACATTGCACTGTCGTGTCAACATTGAGCTTAACATTGTACGTAACATTGAAAAGTGAACACAGTTTTTGCATGTACTAAATCTGGAGCCGCCTAAATTTACATAATCAACTAGTTTATTAATGAGAATAATGAGCACTTTATATAGCGGTGGAAATACAAGGATATAGAAAGATAATAATGAAATATACTAACTAATAAAGATATAAGAGAATATTCAGAAAATATTTATTATCTTGACTTATCATAGAGATATACTAATAAATACTAAAACATAATTACCAATGTTAATAACATATCTACTACTTCGTACGTATTAATTAGAAGATCGTCTATTGATTGGACTGTTAGTGATCAAGTAAAGCCTATCTAAAACCTAGTCTAAATACAATAAATTAGGCAGACAAAGACATCTTCCTAAGTCGTAGCGAACTAACTCTTCATCAGATTCAACCATCTATGCATTTCTATTTTTATTAATAATACTTAAAGCTTTAGGAGTATAAATTACAATGTTATGTCCATACATAGTGCTGTAACCGAGTCGAGCTTTTTTTCGAGCTGCTCGAGTTCGGCTCGAAAAAAGCTCTGCTCGAAATTTGATTATTTAAGCTCGAGTTCGAGCAAAAACTCTAGCTCGTTTAGTTTATCGAGTCGAGCTCGAATATTGAAAAGTTCGGCTCGAAAGCTCGACGAGCAGCTCGAAAATAATATATTATTTATTTTATATATTTTTATTATATATATATATATATATATATATATATAAATATTATATATAAATATTATTTGTTTTATGTATTTATTTTATTTTATTTTTCTATTTATTTTTTTAAAATAACCTTTCTTATTCGAGCTCGCGAGCCGAACTCGAATAAGAAAAATATGTGTCAAGTTCGAACTCGAGTCCAAGAGCTAAAACTCGATTGAACTCGAGCTCGAGCTCGAGCCAAGTGTGAAAATTCGAGTTCGAGCCGAGCCGAGCCAAAACTCGACTCGGCTCGATGAAAGCCCTATCCATACATCCTCTGCAGTCATGGATCGCGGTCCATCATCATCGGGGCCCGTGTTCCAAGCATGGACCATCAATGGAGTGTGGCATCGGAACGAAAATTCATCTAACTTCTTTTTTTTTTAAAGTCCACAAAATATATTAACACACAAGTAGGGGAATTACAACCTGAGGTCGTCCCGGCATACGACAGTACGAGGACACCACTTATTCAAATTCTGGTACAAGTACGACGACAACCAGTCGAAAATTCATCTAACTTTGATTTAATTTTTTGAGCATGGATTTGACGTGTCCTGTTTTCATAACCCGGATCCTAAGGCGGATAAAGTATCCATTAAAGAACTTCGTGTGTCAATCTGGTTTTATACGCTAATATGAGAGTATGAGTTATGCATGCTTTTTTTTTTTTAGCAAAAAAGTTTTCTCCCCCTAAAGTTTCACATTTGTGCACTTTACCCTAAAGTTTAATTAGGTGCATTTTCCTCTCTAACTTATTAATGCCGGTGCACAATACTCCTTGAAGTTTCAATACCGGTGTACTTTGCCATTTCCAGGCAGCATCTAAGCTCACGCGTGAGTGAAGCTAGCCACGTTTTTTTCTCTCCTTATTTTTTAGTAATTAAAACAAAAGTAAGAAAAGAGCATAACACCGATAGAGCTTCTTTCATCTTTCTCAATACTTCAACTAGCTCTCTTACAGTCTTACTGTAAGCTATTCCCGTCTCATCTCTCTTGCGCTCTTTATGGTTTATCTCCTCCCTTGCTAAATCTTCTATTCACTTCTTGGTCACTCTCAATTAAATAAGAATTTGAAACAATTACGAATATATGGGAATAATTGAGTAATTAACATAGCTAAGATTCACAAATTACGTATGGAGGGAAAGTGAACGTAGGCAACCTTTTAGGGGGGTAAAGTGCAAATGATGAAAGTTCAGGGGGAAAGTGTTTTTTTGCCTTTTTTTTAACAGCATAAAATATTAATTAGACTAAATCGAAACCGCAAACAGTTTAGTTTGGCTTGAAAAATGTTTTGTAACAAACAGATTCGGGGTGACCACCCGACTTGTGGGAACGGTCCCTAACCAAGCTTTGTACAACCTGTAAGTAGGAATGAAATAGTACTTTCTCCGTTCCATAACAAATGTTACACTTCATTTTGGTGACTTTTTTAGTGTTAGTTTGACCTTAAATTATTCTCAAAACACATGATAAAAATAATTAAAAATATTATATTATAAAACTAAAATGTTTATATTTTCATTATATAAATTTTTTAATTATTTTTATTGTATAATTTGAGATTCATACAAGGTCAAACTGACCCTCGAAAAGTCAACAAAATGAAGTGTAACATTTGTTATGGGACGGAGGAAGTACTTCGTAAAAAAAAAAAAGAAAAAAACTAAAGCGCAAAAGCTCCTCAGAGTGGTCGATTCCCAAATCTACCGTTCGTTTCATGACTGTAACTAATCTTGGCCGGTGTATCCGCTCCCCTCTACCATTTCCTTCCCGGTGGATATGTCGTAGCTGTGTCTCATCTCATGGACAAGTAAAAAGACAAACTTAAAACGACATTAAACGTCACTCGGATAATGTTAATAATAATAAATTAAGAAAACCATCATGATTGAAACTTTGAATGGATGATGATTAATGAGTGATTGGTACTATAGAAGACTTGAAGTAGCATACAAAATAGTAGTAATAATCCTATTAAGTTAGTTAACCGTCCAAGATATAATTACTAGTCTAGTACTTGTATATGTATAGTTAGATATAAATCCATCTACGTTTAACTATGTAGAAATGTACGAAATCTAATGATTTGAGTTTTGAGTTTTGGTTAAGCCATCAGCGTCTTCTGTAACCACACCAGGACCCACCCACCACTCTCATACTCATAATACACCATACCAAACAAATTCCTTACACAGCCACCACCAATGTCAGGTGGCGCCGCCGTGTACCACCCAACCTACTGGTGCCACTCCTGCGACATGAGCATAACTCTACCTCCCTCACCCACTCTCCTCTGCCCTCACTGCCACTCCCATTCCCTCCAACAAATGGACAACACCTCCACCTCCGACGATAACTTCCTCCTCCACAGCCTCATCGACCACCTCACCACCGCCACCACCACCACCAAACACTCCTCCCTCGCTGAACTCCCAATCACCGATCCCACCCTGCTTTGCCCGATTTGCAAGGACCCCTTCCTCCTCAACTCCCTTGCCAAATCCATGCCATGCACCCACTGCTATCACTCCGAATGCATCCTCCCCTGGTTGGACATCAACAATTCCTGCCCCGTTTGTCGCTTTAGGTTGCCTCCTCCTGTTGTTGTTGACGAGGAGAGTGTGCTTGTAGGGTTCCTGAGCAGCCATGCGGATTTCATGGATGATGATGATGATGAGACTGATTTGTATGGGATTAGGACCACCATCAGACGTCTTTCCGCCAGTCAGGGGAATCTGTTCTCATAAGGACGTTTCGATTTTCATCGAATGTTAGAGGTATCTTTCACTCAATTCGGTTTCTGGGAAGTACATTAACGATTGTATTGATTAATATCATCATTTAGGAATACTGGTACCGAAAATCTAGCTATGAACTAAATACTGAATTGGCCAAAGATACTGAAATCTGACTGCACCATCTTGATACTTGAATTGCATTTCCACCACTCTATTATGTAACAATGAGAAATTAAACATATTTTTGATTATATGCTCTTAATGTTGGGATCCCTCTAATTCTGCTCGATTACTCTTTTATATGCGTTTGTTTCTTGTATATTGGTTTCTACTGCTTGTTCTAATTAAAGAATTTCACTTTGTGGTTCTTCCTGTTCTCAGGTACAGGTACTGTATATTCCTATCGCTCATGACACATTAAACATGAAATAATGGATGATTGTGCTTCTATTCTGGTAAACATAACAAGTGTGAATTCGCTTCTCTTCTACACTCTACACCTCTTCTCATATTGTAAGATAGAGCCCTATCCGGATGCTTGTAATTTGTGTTTGTACTGAAGTTTTGACATTTGATATATATATCTCTTGCACATAAATCATTTCTTCGTGATACATCAAAGTTCTCAACAATATCACTCTCAAGTACAAAATCAAATACACAGTAAATAATTCATACGAAATCAATCTTGTTGCAGAAAACTAAGTAAGTTTTAACGACATATAGGACCATAATATAATTACCATTTAAGCTAGCTAGCCAGGAGGCAATTAAGTTCACCTGGTACATGATCTAAAGGTCCCCCATTTCAACCGGAAGAGAACTTGATCTTTCTCATATCTTGGAACCGGATCAACATCTTCAACAAATTTTGACAATGGAATAGACTGCCAATTCTTTCCCTCTAACATCTCCAAATCAATTTCTTCCAGATCATACGTTAGCAAGCTTTGCGTCTTATTCAAGCACTTTGGATTGCTCTGATTTATCAGAAATAGCTCATGAAGAAGTCCTATGAAGCTATAGCCATTTGAATCGAGACACCTTATACTAATGAAGGTTGGACGGCAACAGCGAAACAAAGCACACAGAAGATCATGAGTTATGGGTCTAGAACTACAGGACCTCCCATATTTGATCTTTAAAGTATCCACAACTGCTGTAGATGACCATGGAATATCTTTCGCCTTTGTCCTTTTTCGAGATTAACATTGAGAGATATTCTCGATGAGCTCAAATTTTTTAGAAACTCTCTCAACTTAACGAACCAGACACTATTAACAGCTGGAAGTGAGCACGCTACCTTCACTTTAGACTCCCATTCGATGGATGTGGTGTGGAAAGACGAGGAAGGGAAATGATCACATGAATCAAATACAAACTTACAAATACTTGGAACATCAAATTCCACTTTCTGGAGTTCCTTATCATGACACAACTGGATGTGCTCAATCGAATGGCTTGAAATACGTGTGCTTCCATAGCCAGTGCAGTGGTCAAGCGTCAAATCCTTGAGACAAGGAAATCTAGACGAGAAGTTAGAGAAAAACTCACTGTTGACGCTCACGCATGTTAAAGATATAGAACACAACTTGTGGAATTCAGTCCCATAAATAGACCCAAATGATACTTTAGCAGGGATTTTACAATTATCAGAATAGTAGTCTTTGTCTACGTCTTCAATGCGAAGAGTTACTAGGTACTTCATGTTGGTGACATCTATACTTGTCATACCCCTACATCTCCCAATGTCCATGTAAGTGTATGTGTTTTTACACTGGAGTTGACCAAGGAGTTATCCTTCGAGTTAACCTGTTTGTTTGGTTAACTCCTATATTTGTCAACAATAATTTATACTGTGTTTTACCTTTACTTTACTACTAACTAGTTCCACAGCTGTAGATATTTATTGTGTGCAGAAAACTAGCTTCCAGAATGTGTCAATAGGAAGAAGTTGTTTCTGACTAGGAAAGGAAGAAAAACAGAGCATGAAGCGTGACTCAAGAAGGAGAGAGAATCCAAGTAGGAATACAATTTCTATTGGATAAAGGAGGACGAAATCAAGTCTAAATTCAGAGTTTGAAGTCATTCAAAGTTGATGTCCTGTTTAGCTAAATAGTAGGAACGTGTTTCCTGATTGGATTCGCTCAGTACTTTGCTAAATAGTAGGGAAGCGATCCGCTATCCGTTCAAGCGCTTCACTACTATATATATGTCAACATCAACGATGAAGAAGACACATCTCGAGAGCAAGAAATTTACAACCAAAGAATTCGTTTAGAGTCTTTCTTGTTTAGTTGTTTGTTTTTGAGTCTTTATACTAGTTTATATTCTAGATCTCTCTAACAACGTATTGAGAATAGAATAGATAGATTGGGTTCTATATCATCGTGAGGTGACTAGTATTGTTTCAGCTAAGATAGAATAGGGAGTATACAGCGTTGTACAAACATATTCTTCTTAGTGGTTTTTCTGCCTTGACTGGGCATCAAGCAAGCTATCCAAAGCTGCTTGAAAATTTACAAACACAGGTTTTTATTTACTTTCCGCTGTGCTTAATATTCTGATATATATTACTTGTGTTTGTCTGACTAATCTGCAGGTAGTAGTTGTGGATTACTGAGGTGTTATCGTACGAGTTGTTCAACCTCATCGATAACTCCTGCTTACTGGCGAATTGTTCCTATTAACAAGTTATTATCGATCCTTATATTATTTCAATTGGCATCTAGAGCTTGTTATCTTTTATAGGTAATTGTTTTTAGGTACAAAAGATGGACTCCGCCAATCCGAACCTTGGAAGGCTCCCGATTCTTGATGGAGCAAACTATGCTTACTGGTTATTGCGTATGCGTGTATATCTGAAATCTTTGGATGCAGGCGTGTGGCAATCTGTTGAGGAGGAATTTATTTATCCCAAGAAAACGGCTGATCTACAGGGAGACATATTGCCAAAAGAACTTAAGGACTATACTGAAGAAGAGAAAACAGGAGCTTCTAACAATGAAAAAGCTCTTAATGCTATTTTTTCTTGGGTTGATATGCATATGTTTAAACTAATCCAAAACTGTGGTACAGCTAAGAGTGCTTGGGATATTCTCCAAAGACATTGTGAAGGTGATTCAAAGGTGAAAGACACCAGAATCAGACTGCTACATAGCAAGTTTGAACTACTCAGGATGGAGGAAGATGAAGACATCACCACCTACTTTACCAAGATCCTTGATATTGCTAATGAGTCACACCAACTTGGCGAACCCATGGCAAACAAAGTTCTGGTACGTAAAGCTATTAGGTCCTTACCTCCTAGATTTAATATCAAAGTCTCTGCTATTGAAGAAAGTTATAGTTTAGCAACCTTGGACTTAACCACTCTTATGAATATTTTGAAAAACTATGAGCTTCATCTTATGGATCAAGAGGAAAATTATGGGAAAGGTTCCAAAGTTTTTAAAACTACTCAAGCTGATAGTGAAGATGACATTGATATTAATGATTTTGATCATGAGTATTCCAAAGACTTTATTGCCAAAGCCACAAAGTTTTTCAAAAAATATCATCCAAAATCCAAGTCTAAGTATAGTTCTGAAGTCTCCACATCCAAAAATCCTTCCAAAGGCAATTTCAAAGGCTCTTCCCATAGAAAAGATACTTTCCCTACCTCTAGTTCAAGTTCTAGGGATCTCGATAAGATTCAGTGCAGGGAATGCAAAGGATGGGGACACTACCGCAATGAATGCGCCAATCTTCGTAGACTCAAAGGATTGAAAGTCAACTGGGTGGAGACTGATGACGCAGCGGATGATGGAAGTGATGATGAGAATCCTGACTCAGATGCAGATACTGATGTAGTTGCTCTACATGCTGTAATTTGTGATTCACAGGAAGGAGTTGATCCAGAGGGTTACTCAACACCAAACTTAACTCCTATCCAGGTAACTGATGTTTCTTGTGATTTAATTTGCCTACACAGCTCTGTTGAATCTGATGCAGGGGAAGAGACTGACAATGATGCGGATGAGCAAATATTTGAAGAAGAAGCCATTGCTGATACTGTAACTGCTGCAGCAAGTGACCCATCTACAGACACCGATGAGGATCAAGAAGAAGAAGTGGATGAAGGGGATGCTACTGATGGTACTCCTTCCACACGGCTGAGAAGAAGAGCCAAGGTTGATTACAGAAAGCTTGCAGGTCTTAAGGCTAATATGGTAATGACATGTGCTTGTTGTTCATATGCGGCCCCTGCCAAGGTACGTCATACTTGTTATGTATCTTCTATTGAGCCTAAGAATGTCAAAGAAGCCTTAACTGATTCACTTTGGATAGTGGCTATGCAAGACGAATTGAACCAGTTTGTTAAGAATAAAGTCTGGACCTTAGTACCTCGCCCACTCAATACAAATGTTATTGGTGCTAAATGGATTTTTAAAAACAAAACTGATGAAACTGGTACAGTCGTTAGAAACAAAGCTAGGTTAGTAGCCCAAGGCTATACACAGGTAGAAGGAATTGACTATGATGAAACCTTTGCTCCTGTTGCTAGAATTGAATCTATTAGACTGCTTCTTGCTATTGCATGCTACTTAAAGATAACTTTGTATCAAATGGATGTTAAAGGCACTTTCTTGCATGGCAATATTGATGTTGATGCTTATATGGAACAACCTAAAGGCTTTGAGGATCCTTTTCACCCTGATTATGTGTACAAACTTGATAAAGCTGTTTATGGTCTCAAACAAGCTCCTCGAGCTTGGTATGAGAAGCTAACTGAGTTTTTGCTTGAGTTTGGTTTTATTCGAGGTACAGGTGACAAGACTCTCTTTATTCTCAGAATCGACTCTCATATCTGTGTTGCTCAAATCTATGTGGATGATATTGTGTTTGGTTCTACTAATAAAACTCTTCTTGACAAGTTTGTCAAAACCATGTCTTCTACATTTGAGATGAGTATGATAGGTGAGTTGAACTACTTCTTGGGGTTGCAAATCAAACAGCAAAAGGATGGATTGTTTTTAAATCAGTCCAAATATGCAAAGAACCTTGTGAAAAGGTTTGGCCTGGATAGTGCAAAGGTGCTGAAAACTCCTATGAGCTCTAGCGTGAAGATCAGTAAAGAAGGCGAAGGTGAAAGTGTTGACCCCACTCTCTACAGATCCATGATTGGTAGCTTGCTATATCTATCAGCCTCTAGACCCGATATTATGTATGCGGTGTGTGTGTGTGCTAGGTATCAGTCTGATCCCAAAACCACCCACCTAAATGCTGTCAAGAGAATCCTCAGGTATATTTCTGGCACCATTGAACTTGGTATATGGTATACTAGAGATACTTCTTTACAACTTGTTGGTTTTTCTGATTCTGATTGGGCTGGAGATCTTGATGATAGGAAGTCTACTAGTGGAGGATGTTTTTATTTAGGAAATAACTTGGTTTCTTGGTTTAGCAAGAAGCAAAATTGTGTCTCATTGTCTACTGCTGAGTCTGAGTATGTTGCCGCTGGTAGTGGTGCCACGCAGCTTCTTTGGCTTAGATCTATGTTATCTGATTATGGCCTTAAATGTGAGTCGGTTTTGTTATTATGTGATAACTTAAGTGCAATCCATTTGTCCCATAACCCGGTTCATCATTCTAGGTCTAAGCATATAGACATAAGACAACATTTTTTGAGAGAACTTGTTGAGGCCAACATTCTAAGTATGGATCATATAGAAACAACCAACCAACTTGCTGATCTGTTCACCAAGCCCTTAGATACTGAGAGATTTCTAAGTCTTAGGAGGTCTCTTGGTCTTTGCTTTCACTAACGTTAGGAGTCGACCAGGGGTTAGCTTAACACCACAGTTAACTCCTGTAGAATGCATGAGGTGTGCGTGTGTCATTTTTTTATTTTTTTTATTATTTTTCTTTTTTATGTGTCTGTGTGTATGTGAAAAAGCATGAATCTTTGGGATCGGTCTATGTACTATGTTGCAAGTAAGCTAGAAGTTTGGCTTTCTGGAATGCATAAGTGAAAGAGATTTCCCTAAAAAGTAATAGTCCCTGTTGACACCTTGTTTTGCTCATTTATTGGAAGCCCTCTCCTGGAGCTTGAGCAGCTCAAAATAATATGAATGACAGCCAGTCTTTCATTAGGAACCTTGAATTTCCTTTGCATATTATATGCCTTTTCACAGGAGAAAGAGCACATAGGGGCCTTGAATTTCCTATGTAGCTAAACAAGTGCCGCAAAGGTCCGAAAGGCAAGGAAAGTAAAACTTGTCTCTGGTTTTCTGGCAATCTTTGGGTCTCAAGTCTATGAAGGTTTGGAAAGAAACAAAAGCAAAAAGCTGCATTAAATAAATAATGAACAGCACAAACAAAAAAATATATATATTTTTGCAAATTCGCCCATGGACATTGCACTGAGATTTAAACAAAGACCAGAAAGCAACTTGTTTCAAACGTCTTCTAAAATTTCAGGTGAAAAATACAGGTGAGGCTTTTATAAATATGGGAGTTTCTTGATCGAGTGTTGACCTGGAAGTTGAGCAACTCCTTACCCAACACCTCTGGACTGATTGTGAATTTTCTATGTGATTTCATAAATGTGTTTTTTTATTATTTGTTGAGTCTAAAATTCTTAGGTTGTGGTGTTTTGTTGGTTCTTCATATAGGTTGTGTTAAGGGGGAGAGTACATTATGCATGGGGTTGGGAATTTTGTTTTCTGTTACATTAAGAAATTGTGTTATTTCTTAAATACAAAATATCCTCCCTTAGTTTAATTCCTAAAATTTATTTGTTTGTCCTGATCTTGAATTTGTTTCAAAAATATTTTTTATGTTTGGTATACCATATATCTTGTTTTTTGGTGCTAATTAACCATTTTTTTTTTCAGATATATTTTATCTCAAATATACCAACATTATTTTTGAGGAGGATCTTGATACCATTTAGGAATTAGCTAGTTTATTACCTACCCAAACACTACCTTACACTTTCCCATACAAAACTCTTTTCTTCTCTCTCACTCGTTCCTCTCTTTAACCTCCCGTAACCCTACAGTAACCCCACCAAATCGCCGCTCCGAACAGCTCAAATCCGGCCATCTCAATTGATGGGCTCTTAAGCTTAAAAGCACTCTTGGGTTTTGCTTCTACTGGCCACCAAGGGGGAGAAAGTGGTACACGGGGAGAAGATGCTGCTACTCAGGGGGAGAACCAAGTTTGAAGATGAGAGGAGATATGAGAATATGAGAGTTCTGGACTGAAGATGCTGATTCTGGATTGTTTTTTTCTCTAACTTTTTCTTTTTCTTATTCCTTCATTTGAACTCTATTTGTGCTCTTGGAGACTGTTCCGAGTTTTTACATTTATATGTAATATTGACAGTATGTTCTATGCTAAGTAGTTTTTGCATGTCTTTAAGGCTTTAGGATTTAGTTAGTATTTATGTGCTTATCTGCTCTATGTGTTAGATTGCTCTAACAATGTGTGACAGGTATGCATGGTGTCAAGTAAAAGGCAAAACAGGGGGAGATTGTAAGTGTATGTGTTTTTACACTGGAGTTGACCAAGGAGTTATCCTTCGAGTTAACCTGTTTGTTTGGTTAACTCCTATATTTGTCAACAATAATTTATACTGTGTTTTACCTTTAGTTTACTACTAACTAGTTCCACAGCTGTAGATATTTATTGTGTGCAGAAAACTAGCTTCCAGAATGTGTCAATAGGAAGAAGTTGTTTCTGACTAGGAAAGGAAGAAAAACAGAGCATGAAGCGTGACTCAAGAAGGAGAGAGAATCCAAGTAGGAATACAATTTCTATAGGATAAAGGAGGACGAAATCAAGTCTAAATTCAGAGTTTGAAGTCATTCAAAGTTGATGTCCTGTTTAGCTAAATAGTAGGAACGTGTTTCCTGATTGGATTCGCTCAGTACTTTGCTAAATAGTAGGGAAGTGATCCGCTATCCGTTCAAGCGCTTCACTACTATATATATGTTAACATCAACGATGAAGAAGACACATCTCGAGAGCAAGAAATTTACAACCAAAGAATTCGTTTAGAGTCTTTCTTGTTTAGTTGTTTATTTTTGAGTCTTTATACTAGTTTATATTCTAGATCTCTCTAACAACGTATTGAGAATAGAATAGATAGATTGGGTTCTATATCATCGTGAGGTGACTAGTATTGTTTCAGCTAAGATAGAATAGGGAGTATACAGCGTTGTACAAACATATTCTTCTTAGTGGTTTTTCTGCCTTGACTGGGCATCAAGCAAGCTATCCAAAGCTGCTTGAAAATTTACAAACACAGGTTCTTATTTACTTTCCGCTGTGCTTAATATTCTGATATATATTACTTGTGTTTGTCTGACTAATCTGCAGGTAGTAGTTGTGGATTACTGAGGTGTTATCGTACGAGTTGTTCAACCTCATCGATAACTCCTGCTTACTGGCGAATTGTTCCTATTAACAAGTTATTATCGATCATTATATTATTTCAGTCCAAGTTCTCTAGCAAAGGACATCCTAATAAAATATCTCGAATATCATCGTGTCCATTCTGAACTTCGTGAAACCGTAAAGACAAGAGATGTGACCAAATCACTGTTTGATCCTTAATTTAGACATGGAAACAACTTATAGATAACCTGGTTAAACCTCTCATGGTAAACACCCCGGGTGGGACAGTGGTTTCTTCACTACTATCAGCGGTAATATCCAAGTTCTTAAGAAAAGGGCTCCCAAACAGAATATTTCGAACCATGCAGTCATTCCATGTAGGTGTATGTAAAGTTAGTGATACAAGACGTGGACATAGCACTATATCATCATTAGTCCTCCTCCGGATATCACTATACCGATAAAGAATCCGAACTTTTAAATCCAAGGTTTCAATCAATGGACATACTAAGAGAATATATTTAAGCGCTTTAGCCTCTAACTTCTTGTTAGAGCTGATGGGCTTTGTTGAAAAAGAGTTTGAGACAAGAACGAGTAGGAACACAAAACCAAATGCAAGTATATTTATCAATATACAATAAACAAAAGAACTTACAATGTAGAGTTGATACAATCACAAAGTCCTTCCTTACGCACTATAGGAATAAACGAATCCCGTACAGATTGCAACAACAACCGCTGGACTTCCAACAACTTCTCAAAGGAGTAACAACAACAAGAAATGGGGAGTAGAGTCGATAGTTGAACTATCTCTCCTTAAGACAAATACTTGCCCCGCTCGTGGTGCTTATGGAATTTCGGAAATTTGTCTCCCAGGATAAAACTACTCTAAGACGACTAAGGAGTACTCCAATAGTCGAATCTAGCGAACTTACATTGAGTATGATAGAGTGGAAAGAGAAAGCAAATGAGAAGAGAAGTATCAAATGCCTTGGATGTGTGTTTGGGAATGAACCTCACTCCCATATTTATACTTCTTGAAAGCTTCAATGAAGATGTATAAAATCCCTTCAAAAGGTCACAATGAATGGTACCAACTATTCAACAAAATGCCAAAATGTTGGAAAAACCCGTCAGACATGTCTGTTGGATAAAATCTCCAAAAGTCAAAACCTTTCACAAGTGTTGTGATGGTCCAGTGGAATGAACTCGCACCTATTAATTAACAAATAGGTCTCAGGTTTGATTCCCAACAGGCGCAACTATTTGTTTTTTTACGTTTTTTCCATTCTTATTGGAAACCATTGTGAAAGGTCACAAATTCACTAATTCAACTTGTAAATTAATTTTTTCATCCACTTTGAGTAATTAATTACAATTAAACACAAATGAATAACATTCCAACAATGCATTTTGCACAAATCTATGCAAACCTCTTTTGCCTTTTGTCCATGAATTTTAGCACAATGGTACCAACTGTATTTTAACGATCGACTTAATTCATTCATGTATTGACCGATACACTATGTGCATTAATCACCTTTCACCCTACGGGATTTTAGTGACTTAACGCTTTAGTGACATCCATTTCAACAAACGGATAATGGAAAGCTTGTTTCCAACACGTTGGGCCCATATGACCAATACATCAAATGAATTGAAAGTTCAATCATTTCACTAAAATTCCCAACACTTCTCATTATAATATCCATAATCAGTGTGTAAACGTAGAGATACGAGAGATGAACAGGGCACTCTACCTTTAAGGCGGCGCGGGTCAATGGCATCATCATTAAGATATTTAACTTCCACTGATAGCTTGGTCAAAGATTTAATAGCGAAGGTTTGGAGAAAATTTTCAGGGCATAATGGCCTCCTGAAATAAAGTTCGGTGATAGTAGACCAGGCATGGTACCAAGATCTAGATAACAAGCACGTTCGAGCAGCTTCGTTTCCGACAAGAAAAGATTGTAAGATTGTATGTGATGAATGATTTCGTTTGGCAGATCCATGGTTTCGTCTGGATGTAATATCTTTGAGAGTGCGGCTATCTTTTTAATCTCGTGCTTCATTAGCATATATTTATAGTATATACTAAACACCTTTCCAAGTAGGGTTAGGTCTCCTTACTCTCTTTTCGAAGTCGTCTTCCAGACTCCTGAAACTGTATTGAGTTTAATTAATCTGAACTAAACTGAACTTATTTGAAATATATATAAATTTTAACTAAGCAAATCTGAACTGAACTGAATTCAGCTGAACTGAACTTAATTATTCTGAACTGAACTTATTTTAATTGAAATTAAACTGAAATAAACATAACCTTATATCTTTATAACTCGCCACCCCAATTCAAATTTTGGTTCTATCCGTCCGTTCTTAGACTCCTTAAAACATGTACGTAGTTGTCTCTGGATCTCTAGCCGTCGAGCGGGTCCTCTCTTGCATCTTATCCGTCGAAAGCTAGCGCCATATATCGCAGCCCTCAATAATGTAAATAAACTAGTATTTGTTGAAAGTCACACGCAACATAACAGTTGAAAGTCTCATTTGATCTTCCATGCGATTAAGTCAAACAAGTCTGCAGTTGAAACTCCCTCGCTCTTTCCATTATTCTCACCTATATAAAAACTTACACACAACATCAATATTCAAACTTCATTCAATCATTATTAACTCACTGTTCCTCAACTTCCAAAAATAAACCAAATTTTTCCTACTTCTAAAGAAACATATTTGTGATAATGGAAATGGATATGGGATTCGGTGGCATGTTACTAAAGGTGGTTTTGTTCCTTGTTGTACAAGTCTTGGTTTATCTGATTCTTGCTCAGTCTTCAAACGTATTCACAGAACAGCTTCCTAAGTCGTCCAGCTTCAAGACCGTTCGGTCATTAAGCATCCGTAGATGGGCAGCGGCGGTGGCTGATATTCCAAGTGGTGGTGAGTCGTCTCCGGCGTCTGCCAGGGGCCTTTTAGTACATTCCTTCAGCTGGAAAGACTAATTATATTGGTCCAATTTATTTGTTACATTTATTTGTTTGTTTATTCATTTATTTTTTGTGATAAGAGATACTTGTAGTGTGGATGTTTTGTAGTGCTTCAGCTATATATTTTTTTTTAAAGAAAATTACATTTGGCTACCTTGCTACAGACTTTTTTTTTACGGAAGTTACCTCCTTAGTTTAACAATTACATCGAATCTCATTGCTTTTATTCCTTTATAGAGTCTTCCGAGAGTTTCTACTGTAGATTAGATGGTAAAGTTCAATTTTTAGTCATGTTATGATAGGTGGTAGTCTGGATCGATTCAATGCATATGAGTGTTCCTTAAGATACAGAATCATAACGTTCTCATATATAGTCCAGCTTCATTCAACAAGCTTCGCTCATGTTCCGCCCAATCCAATATCCGATCATTCAGTTCATCACACCTTTTGGCATGTCTTAAGCCAATACCGATCCTTCCTCTCCACAGTTATATTATTCATGAAAACAACAAAGCATTTGATCATCATACGTATTCATCTCATCATCTTATCCAAGACTTCCAATTCATCTGATAAATAAGGTAGTGATATCCACAAAGAAATACTAAGGCTATGTTCTCTTCGTCTAAACAGAACTTATCTGAACTGAATGAAGTTGAACTGAACTTATTTACGATTCATTTGGTTTGAGGGAAAATAGGGGAAAAGAAAAAAAATAGAGAAATTTTTTCTTTTCTTACCATTTGGTTTCATAATAGAAATTCTGAAAAATGGGAGTAAGTTAGAAAATCTTGGAAAATATCTCACGCCAGCTTTCTTGCTCACGCCATCTTTCTTGCCTCCAAAATTTTTTTTTCTCTCCCTCCTACCATTCAGCTCGCATATGGAAAATTTTTCATTGTTTTCATATTCCCTCCACTAGAATTGAAAACTTATTTCAAAAACAAAATCTTGTATATATACAGAGACCGTACCCCAATATGTTTACTTAACTTCCAGAGTCGAGAGGTACGCCGTTAGGGTTTTCGTTAAATAATAATACATTTTTCTGATTATAATCTGATCGACCAGCTTATTAATTTTCGTTTGTTTTGATACTATTGGTTGTATGTTAACTTTCTCATGTTATAACACAGTGTATGATTTAATTCTTGAAGCAAGTGGCTGGAGACCATTCTTTTCATAATTCGCTGAAATTGAGAGCCTCAGTCTTGGTCAGGTTAGTTTTTGTAATACCCCGCATCCCAAATCGCTTAAGAGTGAGTGGAATAAAGGGTATATATGTTAGACCATCACTCTCACATGGTATGAGCCCTTTTGAGTGATTCCAAAAGCAAATCCGTGCGGACTCAGGCCCAAAGCGGACAATATCATACTGTTGAGACGTGTGTGGGTCCGTCTAGGAGTAACCACGCCGGCCAGATTGGTCGGGTCGTTACAGTTTTGATGTAACCTTATAATTGTCTCATGGCATAAAGTTGCATGTGAAGTTTTTTGTGAGGTGTTATCTCAACAACTGTTTTCGAATGCAATCAGGAAAAGGTAATTGTCTCCATTAGGAAATCAATTCCTATTCGAATTACTTTAGGTATAGCTGCAAATTGAAGGCTATATAAAGGGGTGATTATTGCATGCTCATAACCAGATCTGGAGACATAACAACACAGCTTGAAGACCCGGTTCGACTACTTCGAAGGGTGATATTATATAGATTATAGGTTCTAGCTTTGAGAGACAGATTTGTTCTTGTTTCTTTCATACTGTTAGGGACTTGTAATTGGGATTGATATAATATAGTGGAAGCTGGTGATCTCCGTGGACGTAGGTTATTTACAACCGAACCACGTTAAACTCTTGTGTCTTTCTTGCTTATCGTTCTTGCTCTGTTTTCTGTTTTGGTTGCTTGGGTGTTTGTTTGATCGGTGCAGCTGGTTCTTGGTGGTTTAGTTGTGTTGTGAGCTTTTGTGATTTAGTATAATCGACTATTGTTGAATCAAACTCAACAATTGGCGCCGTCTGTGGGAAGAAGGGTCGAAGGAATTTACCGGGAATCCAAAACTTGATATAAGCAATGTCATTAACTAAAATCGAGATTGAGAAGCTGACGAAGCACACAGATTTCAGCCTGTGGAAACTGAGGGTTAAGGCCTTGTTATCGGAATATGGAGCTGACGATGCTCTGTTGGGGGATGAAGGTCTTAAGTATATTAAAGATGATGCAAAGAAGAAGGAAAGAAGAACGCATTCAATACACTAATTCACTCATTGAGCGACGAAGCATTGAGGGAGGTTATCAAGTGTACTGATGCAAAAGAAATCTGGGATAAACTTGAAAACGTTTATATGGGGAAATCATCAGCCCAGATGATGTATCTCAAGCAGAAGTTTCTTGGTTTTAGGATGGTTGAAGGGAGGTCGATATTGGAGCAATTAGCAGAGTTTGATAAGATCAAAACTCACTTGGAGAATGTTGGTGACAAGACAACAGACGCAGACAAAGCTATGGTGTTGCTCAACTCCCTGCCCAACTCCTATGAGAACTTCAGAGATTCGTTGATGTTTGGTAATGTTGAAGTAACTTTGGATTTGGTACGAGAATCATTGAAGACTAGGGAGTTCCATAAGCAGAAGAATCTGCAGGAAGGTGGACATTCGACTGAGAGTCTTGCTATGAAGTACCATGGTTCCAAGAAGGGTTCTCCAAGGGAAAGATTACCAAAGGAGAAATATAAGAAGCAAGAGAGTAAGAGGTCATCAGATACTGTGGAGAACAGGAGGTGCTATCACTATCACAATAAGGGACATCTCAAGAAGGATTGCCCTATGTGGAACAACATGAAGCCAAAGCAATCTGGGGGAGAGGCAGGAACAGTGGACATTGCACAGGCTACACAATCTTTTGACATCTCAGAGGTACATACCTGATTTGAGGAGGAATCTGATCTCACTTGGTCAATTTGATGCTATGGGATATTCATGGAGCTGTAGTCATGGTGTTCTGCGGGTTATGCACGGGGTTCAGGGGGTGTTGGGTCAATACCTCAGACAACCTTGTTGGAAGGTGTTAGAAAGAATGGTCTATACTATTTATCTGGTAACACAGTAGCTGGAGAAAGTGCAGCAGTTCATAGGAATGACAACACATATCTATGGCACAAGAGGCTTGGCCATCTTGGAGAGAAAGGATTGAAGGAACTTACCAAGCAGGGATTACTTGGAGGAGACAAGTTCACTAAGTTACCATTCTGTGAGACATGTGTGATGGGGAATGCGCACAAGACCAGTTTCAACATAGGGAAGCATACTACTAAAGCTAACTTGGATTATGTGCATTCAGATTTATGGGGATCATACAGGACACTCACTCAAGGTGGAGGTAAATATTTCATCTCATTCATAGATGATTATTCAAGGAAGGTCTGGGTTTATATTCGGAAGTCTAAGGATCAAGCATTTAATCAGTTCAAGGAATGGTTAGCTGAGGTAGAGAATCAATCAGGAAGATCATTGAAGTATCTCAGGACTGATAATGGATTGGAGTTCTTATCTACTGAGTTTACTAATTTCTGTAAAGAGAAAGGTATTACTAGACACAGAACAGTTGCAGGTACACCACAGCAGAATGGAGTTGCGAAAAGAATGAATAGAACTCTATTGGAGAGAGCTAGGTGTATGTTACTGAGTTCTGGGGTAAGCAAAGGTTTCTGGGGAGAAGCTATGGTTACAACAACAATACTTATCAATAAGAGTCCAGCTGTGTCTTTGGAGTTTAAGACGCCGGATCAAGTATGGACTGGAACAACTGGGGACTATTCAAAACTCAAGGTATTTGGTTGCTTGGCTTTAGCACATATCAAACAAGATAAGTTGGAAGCTAGAGCGTTGAGGTGTATCTTTATTGGTTACCCAAAGGGGGTTAAAGGATATAAGCTTTGGTGCATAGAACCTGGGAAGGGAAAGTGTATTATAAGCAGGGATGTCCAGTTTAATGAAGATGTGTTACCTCTGAAGGACAAGCAGACAGGTGTTGACGGAAGGGGTTCACTCAACCCCGAACTCAACCTAGACTCTGCAGAAAATACCAGAATTGAGTTAGAAGATGAGAGAGTTCACTCTCAGGTGGAGCCCATAGTGGAGGATGATGTTGCGGATGCTGAGCCTATCTTACCAGTGAATGAGGAGTCTAGTAGTAGCTCAGATTCAGATGGTGATGATCGACTTGATGAGGAAGTTGGTGAAACTTCAAACTATCAGCATACAAGAGATCAAGGATATGCACAGGGAATTTTAGTTGAGGTGGAGTCTGAGGATGAAACTGATATAAAACCAGGAGAACTTGTTTGGGCTATGGAGCAGGTTGATACACAATGTGTTGGACAAGGGGTTGAGGCAACCTTGACCGGAACTCCAGAACAACAGGTTTATAATCAGGTCCTAGAATACTCAGGTACTGGATATGAAGCTCTGGATGATGAGTTTCAGGAGAGTGAAGATGGAAGGATCTTGTATGTGGATGATATGTTGATTACTAGAAGGTCAATGGAGGAGATTGAAACACTTAAAGGGAAGCTGCGGGAAGAATTTGAGATGAAGGATCTTGGGGATGCAAGTAGAATTCTTGGGATGGATATCACTAGGGACAAGAAGGAGAAGAATTTGTTTCTATCTCAGCCTAGTTATCTCATGAAGGTTCTAGCCAAGTTCAATATGTCAAATTGCAGTAGTGTGGTTACTCCTATTGCACCTAGGGTGAAGTTATCTGAGGAACAATGTCCTAAGGATGATGCAGAAGCAAGGATTATGTCGATGATACCTTATGCAAGTGCAGTTGGAAGTATTATGTATACTATGATTTGCTGCAGGCCTGATCTTGCATATGCTATGAGTGTTATCAACAGATACATGGGGAATCCTGGGAGAAGGCACTTGGATGTTGTGAAAGATGTTCTCAGATACTTAAGTGGCACAAGGATGATGGGAATGAGGTTCAAGAAAAGCAATGACTTGCAGAATCCATTGGTTGGATATGTTGATGCAGATTTTGCAGGGAACTTGAATGGAAGAAAGTCTATCACAGGGTATGTGTTTACTTTGTTTGGCACGGCAGTTAGTTGGAAAGCAAGTCAGCAGTCTGTGGTTGCATTATCTACAACAGAGGCGGAGTTCATGGCTATCACTGAAGGAGTTAAGGAAGCTATCTGGTTGGGTGGATTATTGAATGAGTTGGGTATCCAACAGGATCATGTGAATATTCACTGTGACAATCAAAGTGCTATTATGTTGACTAAGCATCATGTGTATCATGAATGGACAAAACACATTGATGTAAGGTTTTTCTTCATCAGAGATATCATTGCCAAGGGAGTTGTGAAGATAAAGAAGATTCATACGTCGTTGAATGCTTCAGATGCTATGACTAAGGCGCTTCCAGGACCAAAGTTCAGGTTTTGCCTGGAACTTGTGGGTGTCAAAACAGGAAGGGGTTCATCCTAACCGCAGGGATGGGAAAGGGGAGGCATCTTAACCTTAGAGATGAGCATGGAGGCGTATCTTAACCTTAGAGGTACATGGGGGCGTATCTTAACCTTAGAGATACATGGGGACATGTCTTAACCTTAGAGATACAAAGGGGTGTGTCCTAACTTCAGGGATACAGAGGTCGTTGGTGTTGAGCTAAAGGTGGAGATTTGTGAGGTGTTATCTCAACAACTGTTTCCGAACGCAATCAGGAAAAAGTAATTGTCTCCATTAGGAAATCAATTCCTATTTGAATTCAATTCCTATTCGAATTCCTTTAGGTATAGCTGCAAATTGAAGGCTATATAAAGGGGTTATTATTGCATGCTCATAACCAGATCTGGAGACATAACAACACAGCTTGAAGACCCGGTTCGACTACTTCGAAGGGTGATATTATATAGATTATAGGTTCTAGCTTTGAGAGACAGATTTGTTCTTGTTTCTTGCATACTGTTAGGGACTTGTAATTGGGATTGATATAATATAGTGGAAGCTGGTGATCTCCGTGGACGTAGGTTATTTACAACCGAACCACGTTAAACTCTTGTGTCTTTCTTGCTTATCGTTCTTGCTCTGTTTTCTGTTTTGGTTGCTTGGGTGTGTCTTTGATCGGTGCAGCTGGTTCTTGGTGGTTTAGTTGTGTTGTGAGCTTTTGTGATTAAGTATAATCGACTATTGTTGAATCAAACTCAACAATTGGCGCCGTCTGTGGGAAGAAGGGTCGAAGGAATTTACTGGGAAATTTTATTACTATAAGAAGTTTATTCCTTTATAGAGTATTCCGAGAGTTTCTACTGTAGATTAGATGGTAAAGTTCAATTTTTTAGTCATGTTATGATAGGTGGTAGTCTGGATCGATTCAATGCATATGAGTGTTCCTTAAGATACAGAATCATAACGTTCTCATATATAGTCCAGCTTCATTCAACAAGCTTCGCTCATGTTCCGCCCAATCCAATATCCGATCATTCAGTTCATCACACCTTTTGGCATGTCTTAAGCCAATACCGATCCTTCCTCTCCACAGTTATATTATTCATGAAAACAACAAAGCATTTGATCATCATACGTATTCATCTCATCATCTTATCCAAGACTTCCAATTCATCTGATAAATAAGGTAGTGATATCCACAAAGAAATACTAAGGCTATGTTCTCTTCGTCTAAACAGAACTTATCTGAACTGAATGAAGTTGAACTGAACTTATTTACGATTCATTTGGTTTGAGGGAAAATAGGGGAAAAGAAAAAAAATAGAGAAAATTTTTCTTTTCTTACCATTTGGTTTCATAATAGAAATTCTGAAAAATGGGAGTAAGTTAGAAAATCTTGGAAAATATCTCACGCCAGCTTTCTTGCTCACGCCATCTTTCTTGCCTCCAAAATTTTTTTTCTCTCCCTCCGACCATTCAGCTCGCATATGGAAAATTTTTCATTGTTTTCATATTCCCTCCACTAGAATTGAAAACTTATTTCAAAAACAAAATCTTGTATATATACAGAGACCGTACCCCAATATGTTTACTTAACTTCCAGAGTCGAGAGGTACGCCGTTAGGGTTTTCGTTAAATAATAATACATTTTTCTGATTATAATCTGATCGACCAGCTTATTAATTTTCGTTTGTTTTGATACTATTGGTTGTATGTTAACTTTCTCATGTTATAACACAGTGTACGATTTAATTATTGAAGCAAGTGGCTGGAGACCATTCTTTTCATAATTCGCTGAAATTGAGAGCCTCAGTTTTGGTCAGGTTAGTTTTTGTAATACCCCGCATCCCAAATCGCTTAAGAGTGAGTGGAATAAAGGGTATATATGTTAGACCATCACTCTCACATGGTATGAGCCCTTTTGAGTGATTCCAAAAGCAAATCCGTGCGGACTCAGGCCCAAAGCGGACAATATCATACTGTTGAGACGTGTGTGGGTCCGTCTAGGAGTAACCACGCCGGCCAGATTGGTCGGGTCGTTACAGTTTTGATGTAACCTTATAATTGTCTCATGGCATAAAGTTGCATGTGAAGTTTTTTGTGAGGTGTTATCTTAACAACTGTTTCCGAATGCAATCAGGAAAAGGTAATTGTCTCCATTAGGAAATCAATTCCTATTTGAATTCAATTCCTATTCGAATTCCTTTAGGTATAGCTGCAAATTGAAGGCTATATAAAGGGGTGATTATTGCATGCTCATAACCAGATCTGGAGACATAACAACACAGCTTGAAGACCCGGTTCGACTACTTCGAAGGGTGATATTATATAGATTATAGGTTCTAGCTTTGAGAGACAGATTTGTTCTTGTTTCTTGCATACTGTTAGGGACATGTAATTGAGATTGATATAATATAGTGGAAGCTGGTGATCTCCGTGGACGTAGGTTATTTACAACCGAACCACGTTAAACTCTTGTGTCTTTCTTGCTTATCGTTCTTGCTCTGTTTTCTGTTTTGGTTGCTTGGGTGTGTGTTTGATTGGTGCAGCTGGTTCTTGGTGGTTTAGTTGTGTTGTGAGCTTTTGTGATTAGGTATAATCGACTATTGGTGAATCGAACTCAACATTTTTAATGATTTTAATGGAGAAAACACACATGGTTAAATATATAAAAATTTATTTGTGCATGATGTTTTATGTGCACTCATCTTTCCATGTGTTCTTGTTCGTCATGGTTTTGTTTGCAACAATTGGAACTATGTTTGTAAAGTCCATAGTTTAAAACTAGAATTGTTATTAATATATTCCTTTTTATATTATCTAGATGGCAAAAGATTCTGATGATGAACGGAAAAAAGAAATACATGGTGCAAGTGTGACCGTGTTGTCAACATGTATTGTTGCACTTGATGTGCTTAAATCTTGCATGAAGAAACCAAAGCAGCCAAATCGTATTTATAGACAGTTTCTGAGAGATGGTTTTATAGATAGATTAATATATGAGAATGATAAAGTATGCCAGTCTCAACTTCGTATGTCCAGATTTGCTTTCCATGCTTTGTGTTCAACACTTACCGAAAAGAATCTCTTGAAGCCAACACTTCATCTTCCAGTTGAACATCAATTGGTGATGTTTCTTCACACTATTGCTCATAATGTAAAAAACAGTACTATCAGTAGTAGGTTTTTTCGTTCTGGTGAAACGGTGTGGTGTTACTTTAATAAAGTGTTAGCAGCGATTCTCATGACATTAAGGGATGAGTATCTAGTACAACCTGGGAGTGAAAGTCCTACACCAAATAAAATAGCAAATAGTGACCGATACTGGCCATGGTTTAAGGTAATATGATTAAATTAACTAATTTTTCTTAGAACAATAATTATTGATATATATTGTTGTCTAATTGACTTGTTGTAACTTAGGATTGTGTAGGTGCCATAGATGGGACTCATGTAAGAGCTACGGTACCTCTTAGAATACAAGGCGTTTCCGTAGCCGAAAGGATCACCCAACACAAAATGTTTTAGCTGTCGTTGATTATGATTTAAATTTTACCTATGTTCTTGCTGGTTGGGAGGGATCTGCACATAATTCTTTAATATTGGATGATGCTTTAACAAGAAGTAAAGGGCTTGTAGTTCCTAGGTATGTTTAGTAGATTATTTTAACAAATAACCAAATTATGTAGGCATTTCTATTCTCAGGTCAGGTTCGTACCGACCTAAACATAGGTTTTCATTAGATAATTAACATGTGGCACTGGTACGATCTTATATATTATATTATAATTATTATATTTGAATAGTAAACCGTAAATATAGAATCACACCCATACTTATATGTAATTACTAATTAATATACAAATTTCACACAACGTACTACTACTACCCCATACAATTACTACCATTACATCATACTCCTAAAGTAAATATTTATTTAATTATTTTCAATTTTTCATGCATCTCAAACCATATAATATATATCACTAACATCAAGAAGTTAAAACAAACAAAAAAAACTATATCCCACATTCTCAGTGCTAAAAAAAGAACCATGAACTATAACCCACCGTCTACTTCCGTCAACAACAGAGCAAGCCAAACGCATGTCTATTTGCTAGATCTCCTAACACTGTATGAAATAAAATCTGAAAACAAAAGCGTTAAGTTTGAAATCTAATAATGTTCATTGTTCTCAAGGGGAGGGCGTCTCTTAATTGTTTCGTTTGTCCAATGAGAAAGGGATGTGATTTATCATCAATTTATTAATGAAGAAATTTATAATTTAATAAAAAAAAAAGGTTAGCACAACATTAATTTTCTTATAATGAATCCATTATAAGAAAACTAAAACACCCGACTGATGAGCTGATAGGCTGATAGCCAATATTAAGAATGTAAGCAGGTCATATGAAGAACTCGATGATTAACTAGGGGTGTTATAATTCATTGGTGATCATGGATGATGAAACCGATGTTATGTTTGATTGGGATGGATTAGTGCCTTATGAGTTTGTTAATAATAAATTGTTGGATTAAGGATTAGATATCTAATTTATAAAAATTGAGATTATATTTTAAAATATTACGTAAAAAGGAAGTTATTGTTAATTAATATTTTTTTGCAATATTTTACTATTAAAAATATAATTTATAATTGATCGTACCCAAAATTATATGTACAATGTCTTTGAACCGAAATGGATGGATAAGATATAATTTAGCGTCATATGTCAATGATCTAACGAATACCTATGCTCAGGTCGGTTCGAAGCCAACCTGAGAATAGAAAACCCCAATTATGTATGAAAAAGGAATACTTAATTAAACCTTTTTCCTCGGGTATATATTATTTGGTGGATGGAGGTTATGGAGTACGGAAGGGATTTATTCCTCCATACCGTGGGGTTCGATATCACTTAAAAGAATATAGCAACCATGAACCTGAAAACTACATGGAATTGTTTAACCTTCGTCACTCTTCACTCTGATAGATTATATAATTAGTTTGTATATAATTAGATAATTGTAGTAGTAAAATATAGAAAATCGTACGAACCACAAAACAATCTCTAAGTTCGTTACAAAACACTCACGCACAAAGAGTTCTTACGTCACCATAGTCCCTAAACAATAGAAAACCAATAGCTTCCTCGAGTGCACTTTGGATCTTCATTACGCCTTGCTTTAACTTCTTCCGTACCTAAGATTGTCCAAATGCACGTGTGGAGTGGCGTAATACCGGTTTGCCTAAGTCAAACCGGAGTAAGACTTTACTTGAAGGGAGCTGAAGACTCTCCTTGTCAGAATGTAATTAATGTAAATAAATGAGAGTGCTTACTTTGATCTTGAAATTGGTGCCCTTTTATAGGTATTGGTCAATTCTAAGTCGGTCCAATCCTCTCACGACATCTGTCATCTTCTTATTCATCCACCTGGCTGCATTGGCCCATCTGGTCATATTTGTGGGCTCGGCCCAGGCCCACTCGGGTGTACTTTCCTGATTCTTCTAGTCCTTCAACTCCTCGATTCGTTCCCTTGGTCCTGTTCCTTGTTATGACTTTCGACCATACAAGTAAAGTAGAGACAGTGGTACGGAATAACACTATGTATGGACAATTTAACCTGATGTAGACTCGGTTGATGCGTTCTACACTTTTCCATGGTCCGGTACGAACCATCAATTCTTCCGCGTGATCATCCGACCTTGACTAACTTTCCTTAGCCTATTGACTCGGAACAAGTAGTGACGCGGAACACGCGATGGTGAAGCACATACATTAATTCGTACCTTTCTTCTTGCTTAGTTCGCCTACCCCAACACTCTATATTCTTCAGTTCGGGTAAGAGCGTAGACATATTTTCCTTATCAACATATGTCCCCGTAGTTTTGAGGTATCTTAGCAGAAGATAGTTTGAAACTATAGTGGTCCGAGTACTAACGCTTTTACACGAATTGGACATATTCCTGATATCAACATATGTCCCCGTAGTTTTGGAATATCTCCGTAGGAGATGATTCGGAACTATTCTCAATTTCTTCCGTTTTCTTCCGTTGCACCCTTTGTTCATAGCCTGTTTACGGCTTTGATTTCTTTTCCGGCTGAGAAACTTCGTAGTAACGGTTTTAAAAACTTCCGTGGTAGGAATTTTGACGGATTCCGTGGTAGTAACACCTCCGTGCCATGCCCGATCATATTGTACTAGAGCTTATGTCCGTAGCTATGATGGGCCTTTTTACGGGCTTTCGTTTTCTCTTCCGCTTTTTGAAGATTTCCGTTGTAAGAAAATTTGAAGACTTCCGTGGTAGGAAGACTTCCGTGCCATGTCTCGATCATATTGTACTAGAGCTTATGTCCGTAGCTATGATGGACCTTTTATGGGCTTTTGTCTTCTTCTCCTCTTTGGTCAAGTTTCCTTGGTAAGATATATTCCGTATCATATCTTGGTCTGTCTCTCATAATAGATCCATGGTTTGAGTCATCCATTTACCTTTTAAATGATAGTGATGCGTGTATGCAATTCCTTACCATGTCTACATGTGTATATCTTAAACGCGCTTTTGTATTCCGTGTCTAAGTGTATGCTCATGCATGTATTTTTTACCTTCAAATTTTTGGAGCTCTTCCCATGGACTTATGAGTTCAAACTATTCTGCTCCGTTTTTACGTCTCATAAATCTTCCGTGTCTTCTACAATCGGGGTGTGATCTTTCCCCTCTAGGCATCTCTTAAGGATTGTACAGTAATTCCTCGCGTTGTTGTCATCCTGTCCCTTGATCGTGGGTCAATGAACGACTCAGATTTAAAGTCAACGGGCGCGTCGATTGGGCTTCCCAATTTTGCCCTTCCCTATAAATAGCCCTGTCACTCTCTCATTTACTCCATTCTAGAGAGAGAAAGTAAGAGAGACATATTGCAAAACCGCACGTTGTTTGCTTCGGAAGAATTCTTGAGTCGTAACGTCTGCTATCTCAAGGTACGAAAGGGGAATTTATTCTTTGTACTTCTTCCTTCTTTTTATCTATTTTTCCCCTTTTCTTATTTTCTTCTCCTAACGTAGCTTTCGCATCGCAGGTACTTCACCGGTTCTTTGTTGTCAATTTCAACCTCGGAACTTCTCAACCTTCATATCCAGGTTCTTTCCTCTCTCTTATCTTGCAAAATTTTGTCACCGTCTTGTCTTTTTCGTGGTCAAGTTGTTACTTTGTAACCCTAGGTTTGTATTGAAACATACCTAAATTGACCCTCGGACTATCACTTTAAATCCTTTTTCTTTTACTTGTTATTTTTAGGATGTCCGAGTTTAGACCTAATGATGGTGACACCGTCATCGTTTCTTCCGACTCTGGAAGTGATGATTCATCCAACAGCGATACTTCTTCCTCATCTTCTTCTGACGGGTCTTCCGGGTCTGATGTGGATGTCGGAGGAAACGTTTCTCCTTCTCACCGCTTGAATGAAGCTGGTCCGAGTTCCTCAGGACGCCATCTTTCCGCCTCAGGAATACACGATGATGATATCGCAACTGTTGGAGTTATTCATCAAGTCGTTCCTCTTCGTGAAGTTCGTGCTGTTGTTCCCGCGGAAAGTGGAGATGATGCAGCTCAAGGGAATTCTAATGGGGGAAACTTGCAAGGCGAAGTTCACCAATTCCGAGGAGCTTTATTCCCTGTTCCGGACCATCTGAAGCCCGCTATCAAGGCCCGCTATGCTCGACTTCGGGATGATATTCATCTGTATGATGAAACACTCAAGGTCAATGAAGATGGATGGATCCCAACCATAGCTTCCAAGGTTGAGGAAAAGCATCTTCCTGAGCTACGGAGAAAATTCGAAATCCCACACGATATCGAGCTGATTGCTCCTGGTGAAAAAGACGGCCTTTATAACTGTCCTGTTGGAGCTCTCTCTTGCTTTGTCGTCGCAATTGAGCTTGGGTGGCGTTTACCTATGTGCGAAGCTTTTGAAGACATCTTCCGTGAATTAGACATTACTCCTATGCAAGTAATTCCTAATTCACTCACCAACTTAATGTGCTTCGGAGTATTGATGCACCATCTGAAGCAGGAGATATCTTTCGCTAACTTTCGCCAACTTTTTCATGTCGCGATGTCCGATACTGCGCATTTCTTGATGTTTAAGCCTCGGAAAAATCTTTACTTCATTTACCAGAATGTTAATTCTCTGGGCGTAGCGTGGTGGGGCCACTACTTCTATTATCGGTACAAGTTGAAGATGGGTCAATCAATCCATACTAGGCGACGTTTCAACGTCCGTTATACTTTCAATAAAGAACAACCCGCTGATTATCGTCTTGTCCGAGGCAACTGGTCTCAATGGGCTCTAGACATGAAGGAACGGAGCAAGGAGAAAAACCCCGACAAATATTTCTTTTGCGTCCTAACCATGCAACCTCTTCCAGATCTTGCTTGTCATACCGCTCCAGTAGATCTTGGTCCTTATAAAAATGAAACTTTTGGTATTTCTCTTAAAAGTATTAAGTTTCTTTGCTAAACTTCTTATATTACTTGTCTTTACTAATCCCCTTTGCTTTTGTTGATGCAGACTCTTGTCTCGATTACCTGATGGCTGAAGCGAGACGATTGAAACAAGCTGTTGAAGCTAAAAGGGTTGAGGAAAGGCGTGCTAAACTACGCACTGGTGATACGGATCAACAGATTGTCTTCCCTCAGGCCTTTCCAAAAAGTGGTGTTACTTGGAGGGAAGAAGAAGAACAAAGGGCCTTGATGAAGATGCCCGCACAAGAAATGGAAACCACACCCAAGAATCTTGATTCGGAAGAGGTTCGAAGACGGAGTGATGCTAAGAAGGCTTTGGAAAAGCAAAAGAAGAGAGAACAACGTCTCCAAGAGAAGATGTTCAAGAACCCTACTTCCAAGAATTCCAAAGCTTCTGTTCCTTCAAGCGGCGGAAATAACCCTTCGGCCCCTGATCATGCTGAAGGTGAAAAGGATGATATCGACCTGATGGAGGTAGATCAAACGGTTGCTGCTGATCCGGGCTTATCGGTCACTACCAAGAAATTTATGGGAGACTCCTTCAAGGCTGCTAAAGCCATCAGCAAGCCGAAGGCTAACGAAGCTCCTCTTGATCCGGCTGGAAAGAATAAACAAGTCATGGTTGAAGTACCGCAGAAACTTAAAAAACGTAGAGCCGAATCGACTCAAGCCTATGGCCCAGATGATGCTCAGTTTGAATATGACACGGAAGTTGCAAGGCTCGCTACTCTTGATGAGTCTGCGCGTGTCGATAAGCTTGGTGATGCTCTCTCTAAGGTTCGTACCTAATCTTATCCCTTTTCTTGTAGACCTTATTTTCCTTTACCTTTACTTATTAAAGTTTTCTTGTCTCGTAGCTTTCCATTGTAGTGAAGAGCATTGAAGTGGCCTCCAAAGGACACAAGTCTACTTTGGAAAGTGATCTCCATGATTCGGAAGTTGCTCGAATTGCTCTGATGGATAAATTGGTGAAGGCCAAAATGGATTTGAAGACTGCTGAAAAGAAGTTGGAGCAAATGGCACGTCTTGAGGCGGATGTCATCGAGCTTCGGAAGCAAGTTCTTGAAACAAACAAGTTGCGGGAAGAGCTGACTAATCTTCAGGGCTTGTGTGATGCTCGCCAAGCTGAAGTTAATGGATGCTTGGAGTTGATTAAGGATCAACAAGATAGCTTTGGTTGCATGACAAATATGCTATCTCACTTCCATTCCGCGTTGATCTATGGTTTCCTCGCTTCGCGGATTGACTCGGTTCAAGACTTCATGAAGAGAATTTCCTTCCAGTATGCTCAATCACTTGGGTATGATGCCGCTAGAATTCATGGTTTTAACGCGGCCATTGGACAACTTGAGCTTAGCGGATTGATTCCAAAAAATATTGACTGGGAGGCAAATGGTCTAGATATTTTCAAAGGACCTGATGGTATGGAAGATGACATGATTCCAGTATTCAATGATGCGGATCTCGGGAAGTGTGAGTTCATCCGTTGTGTTGCTAGTGAGACGGAAACTTTGAAATTTTCCCCACCTTACTATCGTCTCCACGGCTTTATTCCGGATGTTCTTCGTCACTGGTACATCATGCCTTTCAATAAATACGAGCAGCAGAACAAGGAGTGGCTACACCTTCCTTTCCCCGTTATTGGTAAACCTGAAGGCTATAGCTTGTTCGAGGAAGTTAAGAGCCTATGCGAATCCTTTGAAGAGTCTCACAAGGATGAAGAAATCCGTAGGCGTGCTGAAGACCCGGAGAAATTAATGGGATGCTGGAGAAGTTGAAAGCTCCTTTAAACATAACTTTTTTATTCCTCCCTTCCCTACGGTGACCGAGCTCAACAAAGATCCATTTGCTCCTCTCCCTTGGTTTATCTATAAGCTACATCTTGAAGATTGTGAAAGAGCTCTCCGTGATGCCGCCGCTGCTGCGGAAATAGAACAAGCTGCTCATGATGCCATGGATGCCGGAAGTGATGATGATGAAGATAACGACTCCTCCAAGTTTTCTCAGTCTCGTACCAGAGATGAATGAACAATCAGGGGTATGCCCCGGTGTATGTGTACTAAACATTTAATCTTCTTGTACTAAGCGATAACATTTATTTGTGCAACTTTTGATGCTGAAGCATAATATTTGCTAATCTTCGTACTTTGATTTCTGATGATGAAGTAGAATGTTTCTCAAATTCCTCATACTTAAATAATGTGCAATAGAATCTCGTTCATCTTTTCTTGGGACGGAAACAATTTCTTAAATCTTGCATGCCTCGTATGGAAACGTGATTTCCATATAAGATGAAAACTAGGATCTTCTCTTGTCGCGGAAAAAAGGTCTTTTATAATGTTGCCGTAATGAAAACGTCTCCACCATTTCTCTTGGGACGGTAATAATTTGTGAAACCTTTTGTGCCTCGCACGGAAACTCGCTTTTCGTATGCGACAAAAGCAAGGTCTTTTCTTTCTACGGAAACACAATTTCTTTTGATGTCGCATAAATAAATTCTTCTCCTCTATTCTTCTTGAGACAGAATTTATTCCTTAGACCTTGCATGCCTCGTACAGAGACTTGTTTTTCATATAAGACGAAAACAAGAACTTTTCTTGTCACGGAAGCGCGATTTTTCTAATGCTGCAGAAATAAATTCTTCTCTTCTACTCTTCTTGAGACAGAATTTATTTCTTAGACCTTGCATGCCTCGTACAGAGACTTGTTTTTCATATAAGACGAAAACAAGAACTTTTCTTGTCACGGAAGCGCGATTTTTCTGATGCTGCAGAAATAAATTCTTCTCTTCTACTCTTCTTGAGACGGAATTTATTTCTTAGACCTTGCATGCCTCGTACAGAGACTTGTTTTCATATAAGACGAAAACAAGAACTTTTCTTGTCACGGAAGCGCGATTTTTCTGATGCTGCAGAAATAAATTCTTCTCTTCTACTCTTCTTTAGACGGAATTTATTTTATGCTTCGTACATTGACTTGTTTTTCTCACAAGACAGAAGTAAGATCTTTGCATGTCGCTGAAATAATTAATCTCCTTTGGTGAAAAATTATTTCCCTTTAAATCACAATGGCATTCTTAGCCCTCTTGCAAATCATGGTGCGTAAGATTCCAAATTTCCCGCCCGTACACATTTCCGCACACGCTCGATTTATAATATGAAAAGTCTCGTTTGCACCCTCATCGAAATTTTGATGTTTTCAAAATTTCAAAACGAATTTTCTGTATATTTCCCAAAAGATTGTAATTTGTTCCCTATCACGGCTTTCCGTAAGTTTCTTCCTCGTCCCAACATTTGTCAGAAAAGTGATTTCTTTCTTTACCACGACTTCTCTTCCTTATCACTACTTTTTAAAGAAAAGGTGATTTCTTCCTTACCACAACTTCTGGGAACCAGCCCCTCTTCTCCCTTCCTTATCACTACTTTTTGAAGAAATAGTGATTTCTTCCTTACCACGACTTCTGGGAACCGGCCCCTCTTGTCCCTTCCTTATCATTACTTTTTAAAGAAAAGGTGATTTCTTCCTTACCACGACTTCTGGGAACCGGCCCCTCTTGTCCCTTTCTTATCACTACTTTTTTAAAGAAAAGGTGATTTCTTCCTTACCACGACTTCTGGAAACCGGCTCCTCTTGTCCCTTTCTTATCACTACTTTTTTAAAGAAAAGGCAATATCTTCCTTACCACGACTTCTGGGAACCGGCCCCTCTTGTCCCTTCCTTATCACTACTTTTTTTAAAGAAAATGTGGTTTGTTCCTTACCACAACTTCTGGGAACCCGCCCCTCTTATTCCTTCCTTATCACTAATTTTTGAAGAAATAGTGATGTGACGCCCCAGTCTGGAATAAAAGTACTTCCTAACCGGATAACCACCCGCCTAATCCTTCGTTCAAGTGAATTCGGTTTCATCTTTCGGAAAGAAAGGAACGGTAAAATAAAATCAATAAACATTAAAATCAGAACATATGAAATTCCATAAAACTCTTTATTTCAGCAACATAAAACATAACGAAGTTCAAACTCACTTTTACAATATCACACAAGGGCTGGATTACGGGAACATGTAATTTACATGGATTTCACACGTACAAGGAACCCGTTTTTTTTCAAGCAGCTACCAAATATCTACAATATGTCACTTCCTCGTCCTCTACTTGATTACTCTGAAGAAGGAAACAATGAGAGGGTAAGTCTTTAATGACTTAGTGAGGATAGTAAACACGAACAACAGAACAATTGCTAGTTCAAAATCAAAGGCAATCAAGGATAAAAGATATGAATAGAATCATGATAACACACATATACCAGCCGTCACCTTGTAAACTAAACCTTATACTTCCACGCGAGGAGCTACCTCGAAACACAATGACATGCCTAGGTACATGTCAAACGGGAATGTAAGATGCAGCTACCCTAACTACATCTAACTCCCGAGCAGGATCTGAATATATAACTTTAACCAACGGTCCTTTCCGCTCGGTGGTTATACATGGCAGTCCTAGGGCCCAAAACACGTACACGGATTATATAAACACCACGATTTCTTATCACAGTTCAATAGTGAATTAGAGAAAGAATTGAGAGAACTAATTCAATGTTGAACAACAAAGGATAAAGAACAAGAACAAAGGATAAGAAACGAATTGAAAGTTCGGCAAGAATCAACACGAGAACAAAAGAACTGAATTGGTAAACGAAAGAAGTTCTGAAATGAACAAAGTTGAACAAGGAAGGGATCCTCACCTATTCCGAAGGTACTTGTGCATAAGACTCACTAACCGTACCTATACAACGAGTTGCTATTTTATTAATAAGACTGACACACATATATATCATATTAATTAACACAGAAGGTACTTTCTTATCTACTATCTATTAATTAAGAGGCACAATACTGTATTTGAAAATAACACCTCTGTAATTATTTTCAGAAAGCTACAGTTCCATTTTTAATGTTATAAAAAGTTCAACAGAGGTTCATTTACTGAGACAGAAACTAAATTCTAGCAAAACGACAAACTGTAGTAAAACGACAAATCTTATAACCGCAATAAAACAACAAACTGTATGACTGCAACAAAAGACAGGACTGTAACAAAAACGACAAAACTTCATATTCGCAACATAACAGTTTCTGTGTGCATTTGGCCTAAAGAAATACAGATTATAGCAAAGTATATCATTTCAACATCTCAAATCTTGATCAATATCATAAATAATAACATAATCCTATAGAGAAAGAAACATAGACGAATTACAGTAATTAAAACATGAATAAATAAATTACCTCTTATTCTTCTGCTTACAGGCTCAAACGCTAACTCCCTCTCCTAAGAACTAACTGAATTTACGAATTGAAACTGAGATTGAGAGTGATGGTTTTTTTTTTTAATTGAGGATAGAGGAAACTATTTATAGAGCCCGATGAATACCGGTGATTGGTCGAACAAGACGGCCAAAGATGATATTGTCCGGAATGAGAACACCTGGATTTATTCTCGATGATAAGCAATGAGCTGTTTCTTCTTCGATAAGGATACCATCTCGGTAATACACTTGGATTCATATCCATCGTCGAATTAATCAATCCGGCGACCTGCTTCGGTTTAGCGGAAGAGAAGAAACACAAAATATGTTGATTGGTTGAATTGAAGGTTTTGGATTTTGGATGAATAAAGGTATTGATGAATTAAAGAAAAAAGGCATTGTCGATCACTCTCTGATCTTCAAAGACCAAATATAGATCTACATGGGATAATTACAACTTTTTCTAGGAAATTAAAAACTAGGGCCTATAAAAGTAATTCTTACAATCTAGTCCTATAAGTTTACTTTGACCCCCTAAATGCACCACTTTACGCCAAATAATACGTACTAGTTTCTTTTTGACATTTTCTAGATATTTCTAATAATAAAATACTCATGTAAAATATAATTTGAAATTAGAGCATATAAATTTCAAATTTCAAACGTAGATAAATTAAGTAAATTATGCGGTTGGTTAAGGCGGGGCGTCACAAGTGATTTCTTCCTTACCACGACTTCTGGGAACCGGCCCCTCTTGTCCCTTCCTTATCACTACTTTTTGAAGAAATAGTGATTTCTGATTTCTTCCTTACCACGACTTCTGGGAACCGGCCCTTCTTGTCCCTTCCTTATCACTACTTTTTTTAAGGAAAAGGTGATTTCTTCCTTACCACGACTTCTGGGACCCGGCTCCTCTTGTCCCTTCCTTATCACTACTTTTTGAAGAAATAGTGATTTCTTCCTTACCACGACTTCTGGGAACCGGCCCCTCTTGTCCCTTCCTTATCACTACTTTTTGAAGAAATAGTGATTTCTGATTTCTTCCTTACCACGACTTCTGGGAACTGGCCCCTCTTATCCCTTCCTTATCACTCACTTTCTTGTTTTACTTCCGAGTAAAATTCTTTCGTTGCTGGCCTTTTCCCACTTTTTTCTTCATCATCTATTGGCCTTCGTCTCTTCTTATTATGTCTCTTTTTGTTTTCATGGGCTTTATCTTTATTTCTTCTTTCTTATCTTTTCCTCTTCTTGGGTAATTACGCTAGTTGTGTTTTTGAATTCTTTCTTCGTCAAGCCATTATGATTATAGATTTGTCGGAAATCATCATCATATTCATAACAGAAAACAACACTTACTGAATCTCTCCAAGACCAAAAGTAGTTGAAAATAGATTTGTCGGAAATCATTACAACTAAAAACATTTAAACATAAAAGTTCAAGAGTAAACATACGAAATCAAAATCCTAGGCAAACTTCTACTTCCTCCTAAGCAACATAATAAAAAAGGTCTTCAGCATCCTACTTCACTTCCCAGTGCTTTCTTCTAAGTGTAGAATTTCCTGAGATTTTTAATATTCCACGGCCTCTTCCAATCCTTGTTGTCCTCATCAGCTAGTTCATAGCTTCCATTAGCTTTGACTTTTGTGATCTTATACGGGCCTACCCATTTTGGCTCCAATTTTCCGAGTCCATCTTGCTGTGTAGCCCTCCTTAGCACTAGATCACCTACTTGCAACTCTCTCGTCTTCACATTTCTGTTATAGCTCCTTGCTACTCGAGCTTGATAGTTCAAAATTCTGGCTAAATCTGTGCTCCTTTCTTCTTCTAGCATCTCGAGGTCCAACACTCGTGCATCATGGTTGTCTCCTTGTTCGTAACCCTGGATCCTTAGCGTTTCTACTACCATCTCCGCTGGGATTACTGCCTCAGAACCATAAACCAGATGGAATGGAGTTTCTTGAGTTGAAGTTTTCGAGGTTGTCCTGTAAGCCCATAACACTCCATCTAGTTCATCTACCCAATCTCCTTGGCAAGCTTTCAACCTCTTTTCAATTAATTCAACCAGGGTCCTGTTGGTTCTCTCAACTTGCCCATTGGATGGTGGGTAGTATACGGATGTGAATCTTTGCTCTATATTCATCTTTTGGCACCATGCCTTGAGCTTTTTTCCAGAGAATTGTGTTCCATTATCAGAAACTATCACTCTTGGGAGCCCAAACCTACACACTATATTCTTCCAGATGAAGTCAAGCACTTTGTTTTCCGAGATCGCTGATACTGCTTCTGCCCATTTAGAAAAGTAGTCGACGGCCACTATCAAAAACTTCTTTTGCCCTGTCCCTTTTGGAAACGGCCCTACTATATCAATACCCCACTTGTCAAATGGGCATGTGATGTTCGTAGGTCTTAATTCCATTGCAGGTTTGTTGCTTTGTTTTGCATACTTCTGGCATTCCATGCATGATTTTGCATAGTTAGTAGCATCTCCTACTATTCCCGGCCAATAATATCCCTGCCTTAACACTTTTTGTGCCAATGATCTTCCATTGGAATGATTTCCACAACTGCCTTTGTGAACTTCAGCTAGAACTTGTTTTGCTTCATTTGCAGCCAAGCATCTCAAATGCATCCCATCAAATGATCTTCTGTATAACTCTTCACCAATCATCAAGTATCTGAGGGATCTGCTAGTTATTCTTCTTGCTTGTGTCCTATCCTCGGGAAGTTTCCCCTCTACGAGATATCTTCTTAAGTTCTTCATCCAACCCTCATCTTGCACAATAGTAAGGACTTTCAATTCTTCTTCCGTGACGGACGGCTTTGCTTGCTCCATCAACACTATTCTCCTTGTGTCAACAGCTCCAGAAGTAGATGCACATTTGGCTAACACATCGGCTCTATCATTCTCTCTTCGGGGAATCAATTTCAACTGGAATTCTTTAAACTCCTCCGCTTCCTCTTTCAAGAAGTTTAGATAGCTTCTCATACTTGGGTGTGTTGCCTCGAATTGTCCCCTAAATTGATATTGTACCAGTTGTGAATTTGTGTATGCTTCCAAATATTCTACTCCCAAGGCCTTTGCTATTTTTATCCCATTCAGAAGACCTCATATTCTGCCTCATTGTTTGTAACTTTGAAAGGGAGTGTAATAGCAAACTCCAGCTCTGCTCCTCTTGGTCCGACCAGATACACTCCTGCTCCTCCAATGGTTGTTAAAGAAGATCCATATACCCTCATCTCCCAATATTCTTTATCCTCTTGCTTTTGACTCTGCCCTTTTTCTTTCACCATTTCGTCTCCTCCTTCATTTTCTTGGTTGTTTGTATGGTTTTCCACTAAAGACATGACGGATGCCTTTTTGCTTTCTTCTTCTTCTGTAACCATGTGTTATGGTCTAGTTGGGAACTCTACGATAAAATCTGCAATGACTTGAGCTTTCTTTGCTGACGGAGCTTGGAAATCTGTGTCATGCTCACTTATCTCAATGGCCCACTTGGCTAGTCTTCCTGAATGTTCTGGTCTTCCCAACACTTGCTTCAATGGTTCATGTGTAAGTACTATGACCTTGTGAGCTCGAAAATATGGTTTCAGCTTTCTTGTGGTGTGGAGTAGGGCATATGCTAATTTCTCCATATCCAAGTATCTTGTCTCTGCTGCCGCTAGTGCCTTACTGACGTAGTATATAGGCAAACATTCACCACCTTGTATCCTTACCAAAACTGAACTTATCGCTTCGTATGTGTAAGCCAAATATAAGTAGAGTGGCTCTCCTTCCAATGGTTTTGCTAGTAATGGTGGTGATTGCAGGTAACTCTTAAGATCTTCCAGTGCTTGCTTGCACTCATCATCCCACACAGTTTTCATTCTTCTTTTTATCTTTCTCTGGCTTCCTTAGTATCTTGAAAAAAGGAAGATTCTTTTCTGCCGACCTTGAGATGAACCGACTTAGTGCAATGAGTTTTCCTACTAACTGTTGTACCTCATTGTGTGTTCTCGGATGAGGAAGGTCTTGTATCGCTCGGATCTTCTCTGGATTTGCTTCTATCCCCCTTTCTGTGACCATGTATCCAAGAAACTTGCCTCCCTTTACACCAAAAGTGCATTTCGCAGGATTTAGCTTCATTCCGTATTTCCTCAAAATGGAAAAGCACTTGTTCAGGTGAGCAATATGATCAACTTCTGTCTTGCTTTTGACGAGCATGTCATCCACATACACTTCCATTGTCTTCCCCAGTTCCTCCTTGAACATCAGGTTAACAAGCCTTTGGTAGGTAGCTCCTGCATTCTTCAATCCAAATGGCATTACTTTGAAACAGTATACTCCTCCATCTGCAAAGAAGGCCGTCTTTGGTATATCTTCTTGGGCCATCTTTATTTGGTAAAAACCTTGGTATGCGTCCATAAAACTTAGCAAGGCACATCCAGCAGTTGAATCAACAAGTTGATCTATCCTCTGCAATGGGTAAGGATCCTTAGGACAAAATTTGTTGAGGCGGGTAAAGTTGTTGCACATTCTCCATTTCCCCGTTCCTGGTTTCTCTACCAACACAACATTGCATACCCAGTTTGAATATCTTACTTCTTCAATATGTCCTGCCTTCAACAACCTTTCGACTTCTGCAGCGATTATCACTTCTTGTTCTGGCCCAAAATTCGTCCTTTTCTGCCTTATATGAGTTATCTTTGGGTCCATGTTCAACTTGTGGACAGCAATGGATGGGTCAATTCCTATCAAGTCGTTGGTGCTCCATGCGAATACGTCCACATTTTCTTTTAGACATGATATTAATTTCCTCTCCACCTCCCATTCCATCTCAGTTCCAATCCTTGTCACTTTTTCAAGATCTCCATCAACAATTTGTACTTCTCTGACCGTTTCTCTCGGTTGAATCTTGTTTTACTGTAAGAACCTCTTTTTTGGAGTTGGTGCACTCGGCTCTTCCGGAATAACCTTGTATTCTTCAGTTTGTATCTCCTTTTTTGGCACCTCTTCCTGAGATTTCTGAGCTTTTGCTTTCCTCTGGCTTTTTGTAAGTGACAGACTTACTTTTCGCCTCTTTGTGGGAGATTCCTTGATGGAGTACATTTCCCTTTTATCCATTGCCTTCCGCCTTTTCCATTCCTCTTGTGGTACTGAGCTTCTTCTTACTGATAGAGTGTAACATTCCCATGCTTCTATGATATTTCCCACTTCTTGTCCTACTCCAGCTGGTGTTTGGAATTTCACTCTGTTGTGAAGAGTAGATGCAACGGCTTGAAAAACCCTCAATACTGGTCTTCCCAACACCACTTGGTAAGAAAACTCAATATCCACTACCAAAAATGGAACGTACTTGGTTACCCTTTGAGATTTTTTACCTAAGGACACTTTCAAGTATACTCTTCCCAAAGGATAAATCTGATCTCCTCCAAAACCAACTAGCGAGCTCCCCACCTTTTCCATCTCCGTTAAATCGATTTTCATCCTCTTCAACGTCGTTAGCATGATAACGTTAACCGAGCTTCCTGTATCAACGAGCACTTTCCTTACTGTGAATGCCGCTATATCCGCTGAAATCACCAATGGGACATCTAGTTCTTCAGTTCCCCCTCTACAAGGATTCTTCCTTGGTATTTTTCTATCGTCAAAGATTATAGGGTCTCCCCTTGCTCCTTCCGCAGCATGATCCCCATAAGCATCAGCCCATTCTCTAAGGTATCCAACCGTTGTTTCCCTTGCCTTCCTTGTATCTCCTCCAGCTGGTCCTCCTGAGATGGTGATTATCCCAAGACGAGGTAGATTATCATCATCTTCTTATTTCTCACATCGTCGATCTTTTGTTCTCCTCTGACAACTCCTCTCTCTGCTTCTTCTTCTTTCATCTTGGTGTTGCCTTCCTCCTCTATCTTCCTTCCTTCGTTCTTCCCTTTGTTTTTCTCTCCTGTTATGCCTTGATGGATCATCCCTGAGTTGACAATTTTTCAAGTATCCTGCCCTAATCAGGTCCTCTATCTCGGTTTTCAGTTGCATGCAATCGTCAGTGTCATGACCCCTTCCGTGATGAAAATTGCAATACATCTTCGAATCCTTAGTTCGGTCATTTGGGACTAATGGCTTTGGCCACTTTACACTCAGCTTCTGTTCCACAATAGATGCCAAGATGTCGGATCTTGGCCTGTTCAACGCTGTGTAATTAACGTACCTTCTTGGAGGTGTCTTTTCTCTTTTGAAATATCCGGCATGGTTTTGCCCACCTCTTTGTTCCTGCCTTTGGCTTTTCTGTGTCACATTTTGCTTGACCGACTCTTTATCTTTCTTATACCCTGCTCTTATTTGTGCATTGTCACGGAAATCTTCTGATCTTTTGAAGCTGGTGCACAATTCATCAAAGTCTTCATCCGTCTCAAGGTTCTGGCCATTCATCGCTATCATATCGCACAACCTTTGGTTAGTTGTATTTTCATACAAGAAGGTGGCTCTCTGCTTCACACTGTGGGGTTCCACCTCCATGGCTATCTCATTAAATCTCACAATGAAGTGTCGTACATTCTCTTGTGGATCTTGTATGACTTTCTTGAGGTCGGTATACGGTTTTTTCACTTTCCTCATTCTGTCAAACTTATGAACAAACTCACTCTTAAGTTGTTCATAATTCTTGATGGAACCATGTGCTAATCGTCCCCACCAATCCATAGCGTCATCAAAGAGTGTGGTTGGAAATGTTAGAGCACACATGTTCTCATTGTGTCCATATGCCTCCATCCTACTCTCAAATCTGCTGATAAATCCATATGGACATGATTTTCCATAATACTGCTCTAATGAAGGTATGGTCGTGTCAGGCTTCTTTTGCTCTTTTCGGATATCCAAACTCAATGGGTTCTTGATTTGCACTTTGTCCTTTTCTTTAGTCGCAATTTGTTTGCTCAAGGTCGTCATCTTTTTCATAAGTTCCCTGTGTTCCCTTGATAACTCTTCTTGTGTCCATGGTCTATCCTCTTCTTGAGTTAACTGCACCGTTCTCGCCTGCTCATTCTGTGACTGATCTCTTGACCTTTGAGCTGAAGTCACTATTGCATCTTGTGTGACAGTGGGCCTTATCACGTTTACTCCCATTGAATGTGGCGTTCTCGCTTCTCCTTCCAAGGCCCCAGCCCTTCTTTGTAACACTTGTCTCAGGTCATCCGGTCTCGAGGATTCCCCGACTCGGTCATTCGTTGTCGTCGTTTCCCAAGGAAAAGTTAGCCTATCTTGAACTGGTCTAGTCGTGTTGACTACCATATCCAAGTTCAATGGTCGCGTTGGGACTGGAGCATTAACATGACGGATGTTAATTTGTGAAGTTGCGATCGGGACGGTAGGGTTAACATGATGGATGTTACCCTTTGTTGCTGCTGGCCCCATCAAGCTCGCTGGCACTCCTTCTGTGCCTCCCAACTCAAACTGGAATAAGTCATGAAGACGGCTAAGTTGCTCGTTTGATATTCCAAAAAGTGCATTGTTATCCAACACATGGCCGTTCGGTAACACAAAATTCCTCTCTTGTATCTGGGGGGTTGGAGCTGGTGCGGAAATTGTTGCAACTCCCCTAGCCAAACTTGGAAAAAATGGTGGTGCTTGAGGATTCAACGCTTGTGTTCCTTGCGGGTTCATTCTGTCTGTCTACTATTGGCCCAATGTTTCTCGCCAAATCCACCTGCGCAACATGTCTTCGGGCGTCTTCCAATTGCCTCAGTTCCTCTTGAGCTACTCTTCTACGATGTTCCAAGTTAGTTACTTCTGCCCTTTGTAGTGCCAATCTTCTCTCTCTCTCTCTCTCTCTCTCTCTCTCCTGTTCGTTGACTGCTGAATGAGTTGTTGAATGACTCGCGGTTCCTCCTTCATGGTACGAATTTACTTCATCTACATTTACATTTCTATTGACTCCACTAGTACCTCTTTCTCTTCCTCTCGCTCCTCTTCCTCTTGCTGGGGGTCTACCCCTTCCTCTAGCTGACAAACTATTAGTGCTCCTTTTCCTAGTTGCATAGTTATGCCCTACCATCTTTCGTCCAGTGGAGTCCTGGTAACCTTTTAGTAACGGTTCCCACAGACGGCGCCAAAATGTAGTAGTAAAATATAGAAAATCGTACGAACCACAAAACAATCTCCAAGTTCGTTACAAAACACTCACGCACAAAGAGTTCTTACGTCACCATAGTCCCTAAACAATAGAAAACCAATAGCTTCCTCGAGTGCACTTTGGATCTTCAGTATTGCTTTAACTTCTTCCGTACCTAAGATTGTCCAAATGCACGTGTGGAGTGGCGTAATACCGGTTTGCCTAAGTCAAACCGGAGTAAGACTTTACTTGAAGGGAGCTGAAGACTCTCCTTGTCAGAATGTAATTAATGTAAATAAATGAGATTGCTTACTTTGATCTTGAAATTGTTGCCCTTTTATAGGTATTGGTCAATTCTAAGTCGGTCCAATCCTCTCACGCCATCTGTCATCTTCTTATTCATCCACCTGGTTGTATTGGCCCATCTGTTCATATTTGTGGGCTCGGCCCAGGCCCACTCGGGTGTACTTTCCTGATTCTTCTAGTCCTTCAACTCCTCGATTCGTTCCCTTGGTCCTGTTCCTTGTTATGACTTTCGACCATACAAGTAAAGTAGAGACAGTGGTACGGAATAACACTATGTATGGACAATTTAACCTGATGTAGACTCGGTTGATGCGTTCTACACTTTTCCATGGTCCGGTACGAACCATCAATTCTTCCGCGTGATCATCCGACCTTGACCAACTTTCCTTAGCCTATTGACTCGGAACAAGTAGTGACACGGAACACGCGATGGTGAAGCACATACATAAATTCGTACCTTTCTTCTTGCTTAGTTCGCCTACCCCAACACTCTATATTCTTCAGGTCGGGTAAGAGCGTAGACATATTTTCCTTATCAACAATAATCTTAGAATAGAAGTTAGTTTATAGTTAGGACAGCTATTTACTTATGAGATAATGATTAGGACTCTTTGGGTTGTATTGCCTATATATTATTACGTAATGGAATAAATCATTCACGGGAAATATTTCTTACATGGTATCACGTTAGGTTTCTGATCTCCGCTGCAAAAACTCTCTTCTCTAGATTCCGTTCCCAGCCTCACCTCTGTCCTCACGACAACTAAACAATACGGCAATACCTCATCCTCTCCGCTGCAAAACCTCTCTTCTTATATTGCCTATTGCCGCATACGTTTCCTCTCCGCATCAACATAATTCTTGCCGATTAATATACTTTCTTTGCCCACATATATATCTTTGTCCATATATATATATATATATATATATATATATATATATATATATATATATATATATATATATATATATATATATATATATATATATATATATATCCCTTGCAATATATAATATACTTTCTTTGGCCATATCAATTGTCGCATATCAATTCCGCCAACCTTTGTTCTCCTTGCCGTTTACTATACTTTCTTTGCCCACATATATATATCCTCGTCATATATATATACTAGGAACCGCGTCACGCGTGTGAAGCGTAATCTTGTAAAGATTATTGTTTTATTAAATAATGTATTGAAATAAATGGAGTGAATATATAATCTTCACATAATGACTTCAAACGAAATAAAAAAATAACTAATTGAGTAATTAAACTTAATATAAATGTTGTGCTATAAATGTATATAATTTTTGTAGTTATGCAATTAATAGTTTTTTAGTTGAACTATATTAGACATACGAAAAGTATTATTCCGATGAGTTAAGAACCATCAGATACATCTCTAGACTTTGAAAACATTCAACTTCAAAATCTGCAATGCATCTTTTTCGCATGTTAATTGGTATTCTTCATCAATTGAATATATTGTCAAGTGCTTCATATAAACATTCTAGTTTCATAATATGATGTTTTAGTTATTTTTATCATATGATTTAAGAATAATTTAAGGTCAAAATGACCATCGAAAAAGTCAACAAAATCAAGTGTTACATTTATTACTGGACGGAGAAAGTATGTCTTTTTTTATAAGAACATATCATGGTTACTTTTAAAATTAAGTATAATACGTCATACAACTGTATGTTAAAAAATAAAAATTTAAGAAGAGAATAAATAAAAAGAAAAAAATTATGTCAATAAGATTCAAACCCAACACCTTCAACTAAAATAATAATACAAATAATAGAAAAAATCACGCCAACAGGATTCGAACCTACATCTTTTAATTAACTAATGACACATGTACGCACCAGATTGAAATTGGATAAGCAAGATCAACGGATTAATATTGATTGGTAGGTCAATCAATTTGGTAAATCAACCGGCTTATTATATTACTTTAATATACATATACATATATATATATATATATATATATATATATATATATATATATATATATATATATATATATATATATATATATATATATATATATATATATATATATATATATATATATATATATATATATATATATCTATATATATATATATATATATATACACACACACACACACATATATATATGTAAATGTATATATATATACCATATATATATATGTACATGTGTATATATATATAATGTATATGTATGTATATATATATACATATATATATATGTGTGTGTGTATATATATATACACATATATATGTATGTATGTATGTGTGTGTGTGTCTATATATATATATATATATATATATATATATATATATATATATATCTATATATATATATATATATATCTATATAGGGTAATTTACATCTATCCCATGTTTTTTTTTTATTACAGATCCTTCCCTCTTAGTTAGACAATAACATGTAGCCCGATGTTACACAAAAATAATTACAGATAGCCCCACGAACTTGACTTTTGCGAATTAAGAGCTGGAAGTTACATTTATACCCCTGCCGGAATTTCAGAATTTGAATTGAAACAAACAAGTTAAGTTTGCATTATTTACACATTTGTCTCTAAATTATTTTATTTTACAAAATTAACTTTAATGTATTTCACATTAACCACAAAAATTATATATATTTCAAGATGAACTAATATTTATTCTATAAGAACCCCAAATTAAGAATTTTTTTAGAAAAAGCCCCAAAAATAAAAAGAAAATAAAATAAAAAAACTTATCTTCTCCTTCTCCAAGATGAAAATTCCGGCACCGGAATTTTCATCTTGGAGAAGGAGAAGATAAAAAAAAAAAAAGAGAAAAGAGAAAAGATAGAAAAAAGAAAAGATAAGAAAAGGAAAGGAAAAATCTGTAATTTTTGTGCTAAGGCATGTTTGGCCGGACAAAAATCAAAAAATAATAACGGGCAAGTCAACTTTTTTCGGACGACTGGGGCTATCTGTAATTGTTAAACTACCGAGGGAGAATCCGTAATATGAATTTCTAGTGGGGTGGTTTAATGTAATTTACCCATATATATATATAGATATATATATATTTCCCAATTTTTTCCCCTGATTTTTCTCTCCTTTCGTGTTTTACTCTTCAATCTTCTTCCTCATCTCTAATTCTTATTCTCGCAGACCTCTCATGTAACTTCACCTCCTCCATCCCTAATCACGAAGAGCGAAGCGCCCTGGTGATGCTGAAACACCGCCCTATCAATTAATCTAAATCTCGATTTCCTCTCTGTTCTTTCCGAGGTTTCTGAAGGCGGTGGTGGTGGATTCGTACTCGACGACGCACCGGGTTATCATATTCTTTCTAAACACATTTAATAAGATAGTTGGGTGTTGAATTTGGCTGCCCTAGGTTCATAATTTCTGGTATGTGTGTTTGTTTACGACATTGATATTGATGATGTTTGATCTCGTCTACAATGTTCTGTTCAAGTGTATCAAGAAGAAGCTCATTGAATAACCAAATCTTCATGGTTACAAGAGGATATGTACCAAGTATACATTGAGCTATGTTTTCACTGCATATGTGATGCCGCTTGAGTATTTTATGCTAAAGGCAGACCTCTATTCATGGCACATTACTCTGTATAAACAATGCTTATGTTATGTGAGAGAGCAGCTTTTACCCATGGAGAAGGCGATTCTTGGCATTGGCTGTCCCAACTCGATCCATATGTGGTTGGGATTGTCTAGGCTAGGGAGTCTGCCTTCCTGTTAATTAGAATGGTATCTTTCCAACCTGTTTCTATTTTCATTAGACTTAGACTCATATAGTTTTAATTTATTTCTCAAGGTTTGTCATTCATGTGTTCTTTTCTGTTTTGATTTGTTTGTTAAAAAGTATTATACCAAACGCAGTAACATCAAGCTGCTTATTTGTTGTTATGGGTATCACACATTTCTCTACTATTTCTCCTACCGGTGCTTCAAAGTTTTAAGTTTTGCACAGGGAAGCAACTTTAATTTGTTTACTTAATAAAATCAGCCATTAGTAGTAAGTGGTATGCTAAATACGTAAGTTATATGTTGCAATGAATTGCTAAATTATCGCCTACGCCTTGGTGTAGGAGTAATATAAGACTTGTAAGTACACTGGTGTCCTATGTCGATGCCTATGTTTTCAAATTTTAACTGTATAGGTGGATCGAATACTTCTAACAGTGGCCTGAATCACTTCTAATTTAATGAGTCACCATTAACTATGTGCAGAATATTGATGTTCCTAACAAGGTTAGGAGTTTTAACTGGAGGCTCCTTAGGAATGGCTTCTTCTTTCCTCATCTTCGCATCTGTTTTCGTCTCTGCACGCCTCATCAGATCCGACAAATCTTTTATGCATATTTCAGATGATGCTACTATTCTAGGATTTCTAGGGAACACTGTGGACTTCTTATTTCTGCCTTGTTAATTTATATTTCTAACTCTTGGTAATTAATACAACAAATTTGAGCTACTCTTAGTAATGAACAATTCAATGTTTTGATCATGGAGTGTCGGAACATTGTCCAATGAAAAAAGTTCATGGACATCCTGGATCTGTCTAGGAAACTTTCACGTGTTCACTAGACAACTTACAGGGAAGCTAAATTCCATTTCGACAAACAACAACCTATTTGAAAGTACATATGCATGTGGTGGACTTCATAGATCAGGCAGGTTGGATTCTTCTGTCTACATGGGATTTACATTCTGGGGTATGTTACAATGTTTGTTGAACTTCTCAGTTCTTTCTATAGTTTATGGTCTTTGTATGTATATATCATTCTGATAACAATTATTGATTGCAGGTTGAAATTCTCTAATTATTAATGATTCGCTTCCCTTAGCTTAATTCAATAGATAATGTAGTTGAATCATATATCGTCCAGGGTTCGCAGAATAATAAGTGCAATTCTTGATAATAAGTAATTTAGAAAGATTATGTTTTCATGAATTATGTTACACATTCGAGCTCCTAATGCTGCAAAGGGAAGGAGTAAAATTTCAATTTTTGCCATTAACGTTCCAAACTATGAATCTTGATTGATTTATTAGTATTACTTGATTATTTGTGTAATCTAAACAAATATAAATTTTTTGTGGTATTTTGAGTTACTTTACTGGTTTGTTTCTTTATGCCATTGTTTTCAATATTATGGTTGGAGTATAGGGAAGACTTTGAGCTGCGTTAGTATGTTCCTCCACTTTATGGACATCAAAGTGAAGAAATGTATATTGCAGAACTTTATTACCTTTTGAGCTTAGGTTAAATTGTCTTATTTGGATAGGCACATTGATGTTGCTACTTTTTGTTTGTGGTGTGGAGATGATAAATCTATTGTCTACATCTTGCATGATTGTCATTTCTCTTATATCATGTCAGTTTCATTTTAGGTGATGTTTGGGTCTGGATTCAGGCTGTTTGCAATGCTTTTATGGAGCAGTTTTACTTCTTTCTGTGTTCATCTTTGACGCATCAATGCGACCGAATAGGTGCAGGAGTGGGAGTGATCATGCTAACAGCACATGTGTGGAGGCGCAGATTCATGTCACACACATCCAAGAACATGAAATTGCTGAATCTTTGTGCGGCTGGACATGTTCGCCTCGCAACATGAGGTTCTGGAATATCCAGACATGACTGATGCAGAAGATCCTCTAGAACTCAATTTAATTTGTTCTAAAGTGCTGTAATTGGTAATTTTTCTCAACTGATACAATTTTACTCCACTAACCAGCTCACAATTAATTGTTTCTCTGTGCTGGTCATTTCTCTTCTTGTGCAGGTTAATGAAAAAAAAGTTGGGAGGAGATAGAAGTAATCTCTCTATAGCATAGCTGGACTAAACGGTAAATTATTTTGTGGTAAAGGAGGCTACAAAAAGAAAGAGATTCAGCAAACGGTGGTGAACAACACTGAGCGAGAAAAGAATATGGACTTTGATTGGAAGAAATCTATTTGGTTTAAATTGGTACCTCCGAAAGTAAACGTGTTTGCAAGTTGTACAATGTTGAGGAGGAATCTGTGAATCACATGTTCATTATTTGTCCGTTTGCGTGAGAATTCTGGTATCGGATTGCAAATTAGTTAGGACTCCAGGTTAGTATTGCATCTTCATTTTTTTCTGTTTCAAAAAAGAAAAAGAAAAGTATTGCATCTTCATTAAATGATATTCTTCAGTATGGGGAATGTATTCTATGAAATAGAGGAGGACGTTGGCTATAGTAATCTTTCACATAGTATTTTGGTAAATATGGCGAACGCGAAATAAAAACTTTATTGTAGATTGATTTCTTCAACTAGACACGCTCTGTCTATTTGGGTTTCGTTTCAGTGTTTGAAAATGAATATCAGAAATAATTCGATGCAATCTGATTGAGGCCGAATGGTGTGGGTAAGTATAGGGTTAAGTACCAATTAATGTGGTGAATGAATCATTTGCATCATTATTATTGTGCCTAATTTTTATTGCATTTTTTAGTTTACAATATTTGATAGTGTATATGTCCTAGAGACAGTCTTTATTAAGGGCATGCATCCCTTATTAAGGGCATATATGTACTATTACACAGGTAAACGTAATATAATATATGTTTGTTGTTTGACTATTGAGTATCGATTTCATATTTATATTACACCAGGCATGCAGCATGTCATATCTCTATTCCTGTCTGTATTGATATTAACATGTCCCCTCGGATAGATGACCGATCACACAGATAGTGGGAGCTATGTGAGTTATCATCTATCCCAAACTCTCCCTAGTCGAGGTTCATCTCGGATGTAGGGGTCTGAATGAACCAGCTGAGACTAGTATGCGTGGAGGTTATACTTGTTGGAGCAAGTGTGAGCCGATCCCACGGCCACGGAACGGATTGTTGGACAATCAAGAAACGTTCCCATAACTGCGCATAGTTGTTCGAATGATGATTACCGAACAATGGAAATACCCACCGGACACTCCCATCGATGTATACTTTACACCGAAGTGTCTATGGAAACCGGTAAGTTGTCGAAGTGATGTCAGTCGTCCTTTGGACTTACAGGACTTTGTCATCACATTTTTTGCCCCATATCCTTGGTGGACCCGTCAATGTCAGCTCTGAATAAGCAGTTGACCCAAGACACGATCCAGGATTATGGCTACATACAAATGGGGATGATAAGTGTTTCTGTGAAGGATTCATCTCTCATGTGTAGCACAGGAGAGCACTGCTCATAGTCGTTCATAGTTGTGATTGGTAAAACCGCTGGCCACCGTATCAATATTATTATGATAGTCATAATAGATATTGAATTCACCATGCAACTCACTGAAGGCGCCCGTGGATGTATTATTGGGATAGACACTTCATCGATCCTAGATGCATTCGAGTCGGTCAGATGAAGGGACGTTACCATCGCCGCGTTGAGTGCAACAGACTTCACAACGAAAGGGTTTGCTTTGAGAAACCTCTCAAACGTCCTCATGTATTAATATTGCAAATGGAACCGTCTAGGAATTCCATTTTGCCTAGTTAGGACTTGCTTAATACAATGAAGCCCTATGGGTCACACTATGTGGTGATTCAGCTAATCCGAATATCCTTGAAGATGGAATCACAATTAATTTGGAATTAATTGTGATTGATGGATTATAATTAATTTGGAATTAATTATAATATTTTGTGGCTCAATTAATGATTTGGAATTATTAATTGAATTGGCTGATTAATTGTATTTTATGTAAATACAATTAAAGATTATATTTTAGAAATATAATAGATGTTTGATTTGAAAGGATATGTTAATTTAGAATTAATATATGCACATGGGCAAAATCTACTTGGAGTTTGAATTGCCTTAGAACTATAAGTGGGTCCCAAAATCGGGACCCACCAATCTCCCTTGGGGCGCGCGCGCTGCTGAGATAGGGGAAGGAGTTCGACTCCTTCCTCTATTAGAAGTCCAAGGGATAAGTTAGATTTTCCTGATTGAGTTCTAACTTGATTGTGAATGAATCTAGACTTGAATTAGTTTCCTAGTGCGATAAGAATTAGATTTTTATTCCTTTATGAAGTCTAATTGATCATTCATTAGGCTTCTATTGACTACTATATATAGTAGACTATTAGAGAGCTTTTGACACACAGTTCAATACACAGATATACAGTTTGTCTACCAGTTTTCTTAGAGAAAATAAAAGCTCTCCCCTACCTCTCCCTAGCCCACGCGCGCGCCACCCCTCACCGGAGGAAAACCGCCGCCCCATCTTCTTGGACACACAAAGAATATCCTAGCATTCTTTCTGATAAGTTGTTCATCCGTGGATACCAAGGTTGAGGTTCAAGGAGCTGGAAACTGATTTTTATTGTCTTGCAGATAATCAAAGTATTGCAGATATCTTCGACTTCGACGAAGGAGAAGATTCACCGGATTATTACGAGGACTTGGAAGTTGTGCTTGCTTTAGGAATATTGTAAGTCTTCTAATTGATGTGTTTAAATATATACGGTATATACATAATCAATTAACCTACATGTTAACTAAATTTTTGAAATTCCACTGCGTACTGATGAATGTGTATTTTACACTTTCATTTGAGTCTTTTTCACCTATTTTAGCTATCCTCTATGTTAATTTAGCTATATTTTAGTGCATTTTATTAGAATAGTGTCACCTTTCCCTTTAGATTTTATTTTACAGGTTTTGGTTGAAATTCGAAAATTTCCGGGCAATTATATTGAAGTTGACAAGGAATTGGTGTTCCAGAAGCCTATTTGGAGTATCTGAAGGTTTCCGGATAGGATTTGGAGTCTAGGGGCCGAATCTGGAGGTTAAAAGGCTACTAGAAGTCAGAAACCGAGTCCGAAAAGGGGAAGAAATCAAAAAACGCGTCGAAAACGCGGAATTCCGCGAAAAAGTCTCCGGACGAACCGCCGCAGAGGTGGGGCGAACTGCCCCACACCGGGCGAACCGCCGGGCGTGTGGGGCGAACCGCCCCACAATAATTCGAAGCCTATATATAGTTGCTCAGTTTTCTCCGAAAATCATACTTTTCCAGACCTACTTTCTCACCTCTCTCTGTAGTTTTAGGTAGGAACTTCCCGGGGCCTGTCCTGGGAGTTCGTAGCTTAGGGGACACTTTTTCATAGCGGATTGGAGCTTGTAGGATCGCAATTCTTCGGAGATTGACAACCTTCGGTAACTTGTATCTTATAGTTTAATCTACTTATTTTATATATCTTTCAATATGTTTTCTTCTATGATTTCTGTTGATTGCATGCCTATTATGAGTAGCTAAACTTATCGTTGGTGGTAGTATGTGAATTGTTAGCGAAGGGAAGATAATCATGCTAATGGCTATATCACGCATTATACTCCGTGTCATTGCTTTAATTCGTTGATCAGGCACAACCTAAATTCTCGTATGTTGTATTAATTATTATGCACAATTGGACACTTGTCGACCTGGACGCGAGTTTATCTTCGTAGTGTTGAATAATTACGGAACACATTAGGACAATAGTGCTTGACTTGTCAGACCAGTTATCTTCGTAGTGCTTAATAATTGCAACAGGACACTAGATTGATTCAAAGATCTCTATGCAAGACCAAGGAATTTATGCATGATTATCGACCCGTTATGCTTTGAAGGATCATACTATCACCAGTCTCCATTATCTGTTAGAAAAACCCCTTTGCTTTCTGTCTGCTGTTTTTATATTCTAAATTAGATTTGATAAAGCTAGTTATAGTCCTGAGAGAACGACACTCGAGTCATTCTACTGCTACACTACGGTTTCGTTGTAGCTGTGGGTTGCCTTTGGCTTAATTACATATATTATTTGCTTGAATTCGGAGCACGACATCCGCGTTCATCAAATTGGCGCCGTTGTCGGGGACTATACTCCTTTTTTCTGTTTAGTTTGTTTATATTTTCATCTTTAGATTCCTAATTCTACTAGTTTTAGTTTTCCTTTTTAATCTCTCTCTGATACTGCTTTCCTAGTCTGTTACAGATAGTGTATGCCGCATACACGTTCTGCAGGAACACCGCTTGCTGATTCATTGCTGAGATCGACAGAGTCTACCACCAAAGAAGGCGACTACTTGAGAGGCGTGCACTAGAGGAAATAGAGGATACCGATTTCTCTGAATCTCTACATAGTCTTTCAAGGAAATCGACGGAATGGCAGAAGCTAGACCACTGAAGGCATGGGTTCAACCCACCAAGGATCGTATGAGGTGACCGATGATTGTTCTTTCGTCTGCAACTCGAGATCTGGAGATCAAGAACCACACATTCCAACAACTTCCGAGGTTCAATGGCTTATCAAGGGAAGATGTGATGGGGTACTTGCACGATATCGATGATTTCGTCAACCAACTCCCACGACCCGGAGCTGACATAACAACGGATGAGTTAAGGATGAAGGTTTTTGCTATGGGACTTGGCGACAGAGCCAAGACATGGTTGAGTTCTCTACCAGCAGGCTCGCTGGACACTTGGGAGAAGGTTTTTTCAGCTTTCATGGAGAAATACTTCCCTCACACCTTGACTACCGCGCTTAAGGTGCAAATCACTGGATTCAAGCAGGACTATGATGAGACCATCTACACCGCTTTCGAGAGGTTCAAGGACCTCATGCACAAGTGTCCACACCATGGTTTTGGGCTTTCTGATCTTGTCCAACACTTCTACAATGGACTCACATATGAGAGTCAACAGATGGTGGATTTCCAATGCCGTGGTACTATCTGGGAAGAGACCGTCGAGGATGTGTGGGCGTGTTTCGAAAGGCTTGCTAAAGGATCTCAATCCAATGATCCAAGAGCAATGGTTAGAAGGCGTGGACCTGAGGCCCCACCAAACCAGGAGATCCCAATGCATGAAGTGAATGGTGTGAGTGGCGATAGGTTCGAAGGTTTCGCCAATCAGATTAGGCAAGCTCTAAGTGGCCTAATCGGAACTTCTCTCTCCAACGAGGTATGTAGGGTGTGCAAGAATTATGGGCATGGGGCTCATATGTGTAGATCAGATCTAGCACGAGAAGATGTTCACTTGGGAAACCGTAGTAATCCTACTCCTAAGGACGAAGCATCTACATCCAAGTCAGCAACTCTCATGGATAATTTACAGAAATTAGTGGATTTCACCCAAGTGTTTTTGAAGAGATACGAGGAGGATTCGGCAAAGATCAATGCTCGTCTGGATCAATTGGAAGCTAGAGCTAGTAGAGAGCAAGGGAAGTTACATAGCAGCACTGAGAGGTCCATGTCGATCAACTTGGTGGGAGATCAACCAGTGGAAATCACTATTAAGCAAGTTGCTAAGTGCGAGTGTTACAAGGATGAAGATCCTCCACTAGCCAAGGAAGAAGAGAAGGACCTTGGTACTGATGAGAGTGGAAAGAAGCAAGAGAATCCCGAGCCACTCCCTCAAAGTTTTGATGTTAAGGTCGGGATTGGCAAACTTGAAGATGTCCGTGCCACACGAGACACGGGATCTTACTCGAACGTGCTCCCTTTGAATGTGTTTGAGAAGAGTAGCCTTGGAAAACTATCTGACCATAGGGCTATTGTGCAACTAGCGGATGGATCCTTTGTGAGACCCGAAGGCGTTGTGAAAAATGTGTTGGTCAAGATTGGTGAAGCATCTGTATACACCAATTTTGTAGTTATGCCCGGCGTCTGCACCTGGGACGGGGGATGTCATTCTCTTGGGATGAACGTTCTTGACTAAGCTACGCTCCGTGATGGACATCTACCAAAGAACTTGCACTATTGAAGTGGATGGCAAGCAACATGTGTTGCAAGCCATATCTGATCCACCTGATCCGCCTGATAATTCTTACACTACTCACTACTGTGGTCTTGCAGCCTATGTTCTTTCTTATTCACAGGTTCGTGGCATGAAGAGGAGATCAGTGAAGGGGAAGTCTAGTACCCGCAAAAAGGAGAGCTAGGCGCGGCCAGGAGTCGAGTCAAAGACTTTAAACAATGGCGCTATCCGGGAGGCAACCCAGAGATTTTATCGCTTTCTTTACCGCTTTAGATTTTATCTCACGAGTTTGATTGAGTATTATACAAGCATTAGCTCTCACCTTGGATCCACTTTCGACGTTCGGGACGAGCGACGACGTTCAGGTTTGGGGAGGAGGTTATCGCTGGTTATCTCTATACTTATCTTGCTTATGATAAACTCGTGAATTCTTTTTTGCATTTGCACGTTTACTGCTTTCCTAGGATAGTCTTGCATGTTTTATATGGAGTTTATTGCCGAATTTATGAACTTTTTTATTTGGTAGATCAACTAACTATGCCTTTAATCGTATGCTCCATCTCTATGAATTTGTTTGAGGTTTTTCTCGCTTGGCTTGTCACATTTATGTATTGCACTTAGTTAAGCATGGTAGTCTCGACATCACTTAGTGGTGTTTTCTCTACTGCGGTTCACGAAGGCCTTTATAATAGGATGATGCATGTTAGGGTCCTATGGTTGTTTCCCGAGTAATTATGTACCTAAGAGGCAACAAGTCTTCACCATGCTTTGAGATTGCTAAATGCCTAGGAAGGAGGTAGTGTGAGGTTGTGTGATCCTTTGTTTATAACCTATTCTTCCGAATAGGTTTGGGGAGGGGGTTACACCATCATTAGACTTGTTTCTGTTTTTCATTTCCGTATCATGAGTTTGTTTTTCTTTTTCCGTAAATTTTGTACTCCAACCTATTCTTTCGAATAGGTTTGGGGAAGTCGTGTGAGTCATTTTGTTTCTCTTTTTGTTATGCTACTGCTGGCTAGGAAAAAAATCGGAAAAAAAAAAAAAGAAAGAAAAATTTCCAGACAAAAAAAGAGAGAAAGAAAAAGAAAAAAAATCTGGAAAGGAAAAAAAAAAAAAAAAGAAAAGACCCCAAAAAGCAAAGAAGGGTCCAAAAAAGAAAGCCAAATAGCAGTTTAACAAAGTGTTGAGTATTTTCCATTTTTTGTAATGTTCGTAATCGTGTTTTTATCTTTTTTGTCTTGAGTGTCATCTGTTCTAGACCACCCTCGTCCTGCCATTCAGGAAGTGGTGAATAGCTTAAGACTTTACTTGAGAGATGGGTAGAATATGGGAGTGTTATCTCTTATAGGGAACCCTCCTTCGTTTGATGAGAGCCAGTACTGGTTCGACCTCTTTTGAGGAAAAGTCTTAACATGGTGGAACAGCAGTAAGTCCTCAGTTTCATAGGCACGGGACAGCCATTCGTATCTTAGCATGCTTCATTACGTCGTCACTGACTAGGTCCAGGTAGAGAATGTTACGAGAGACTATCTTGTCTTGACATAAGTGCTTTTGTGGATGTGTATAAGTCAATCGAGGTATTCTTCAACCTATATTCATGCTTTGATTTATATGGTTTTTGTTCATATGTTATTTGATGGATTCAGTAGATTAGTTCATTTTATTTGGCATGAGACTCCATTTTTGTCTTGCATGTTTTTGTATTAGAGTCTAGCTTAGTTGCTTGAGGACAAGCAAGGTTCGGTTTGGGGAGTTTGATGAACGTGTATTTTACACTTTCATTTGAGTCTTTTTCACCTATTTTAGCTATCCTCTATGTTAATTTAGCTATATTTTAGTGCATTTATTAGAATAGTGTCACGTTTCCCTTTAGATTTTATTTTACAGGTTTTGGTTGAAATTCGAAGATTTCCGGGCAATTATATTGAAGTTGACAAGGAATTGGTGTTCCAGAAGCCTATTTGGAGTATCTGAAGGTTTCCGGATAGGATTTGGAGTCTAGGGGCCGAATCTGGAGGTTAGAAGGCTACTAGAAGTCAGAAACCGAGTCCGAATAGGGGAAGAAATCCAAACATGCGTCGAAAACGCGGAATTCCGGGAAAAAGTCTCCGGGCGAACCGCCGCAGAGGTGGGGCGAACCGCCCCACACCGGGCGAACCGCCGGGCGTGTGGGGCGAACCGCCCCACAATAATTCGAAGCCTGTATATAGTTGCTCAGTTTTCTCCGAAAATCATACTTTTCCAGACCTACTTTCTCACCTCTCTTTGTAGTTTTAGGTAGGAACTTCCCGGGGCCTGTCCTGGGAGTTCGTAGCTTAGGGGACACTTTTCATAGCAGATTGGAGCTTGTAGGATCGCAATTCTTCGGAGATTGACAACCTTCGGTAACTTGTATCTTATAGTTTAATCTACTTATTTTATATATCTTTCAATATGTTTTCTTCTATGATTTCTGTTGATTGCATGCCTATTATGAGTAGCTAAACTTATCGTTGGTGGTAGTATGTGAATTCTTAGCGAAGGGAAGATAATCATGCTAATGGCTATATCGCGCATTATACTCCGTGTCATTGCTTTATTTCGTTGATCAGGCACACCTAAATTCTCGTATGTTGTATTAATTATTATGCACAATTGGACACTTGTCAACCTGGACGCGAGTTTATCTTCGTAGTGTTGAATAATTACGGAACACATTAGGACAATAGTGCTTGACTTGTCAGACCAGTTATCTTCGTAGTGCTTAATAATTGCAACAGGACACTAGATTGATTCAAAGATCTCTATGCAAGACCGAGGAATTTATGCATGATTATCGACCCGTTATGCTTTGAAGGATCATACTATCACCAGTCTCCATTATCTGTTAGAAAAACCCCTTTGCTATCTGTCTGCTGTTTTTATATTCTAATTAGATTTGATAAAGCTAGTTATAGTCCTGAGAGAACGACACTCGAGTCATTCTACTGCTACACTACGGTTTTCGTTGTAGTTGTGGATTGTCTTTGGCTTAATTACAAATATTATTTGCTTGAATTCGGAGCACGACATCCGCGTTCATCACGTACCCTAGGGGTAACTCTGACCATATGTTCTTACAATATTATTAATGTTCTTGTTGTTTTTGTTATTCTTAGATGAGGTAGTGAGAACAAGAGAAAATCATGTTATAGCTGGTGGAGTAGCTGTTACTACAACCCTCCTCCTTTTGCATGGTAAGGTTGCTGCTTCTTATTCATGTGCATGCTTTTGGTTTTTCATTTTATTGTGAGTTCAGTGGATGTGACCTTATTGTAAATTGAACGTAGAATTTGATGTTTATTCTGGTGATCCAAGTGGTATTTTGATGTCTTGTGTGCATAAGTCCAAGTGACAGGTGGAAGCTTTCTACTTATCTGGGTGCATGTTTGTGAATGGTTTGTTTTACTTAGTTAACTTGTTGTGGATAATTCTTATTGTTATTGTAAATGTCACTGTTTCTAGGGTGTTGACATAGGGGTTCACCTATGGGTTACTCAACCCCTAAGTTCTGGAACCAGAGCACTTAGCCGCTTTTATATAGTTTTACCTATTCTAACACGTTAACTATTCCATATCTGTAGTTGGTTGTTTTTGTGCAGGAAGTTTATTTATACATGGAAATTGTCAAATTTTCAAGAAGGCTAAAGGCGGAAGGAGACTTAGTTGAAAAGGACTCACAAAGACATTCTGGTTATAGAAGAAGAAGGGGTCTTGGAAGATAAAGTCGAATCCTATCAGAAGACCATTGTTGTGACATATCCAGATTTACTCTCACGCGGTTTCTCATCAAAGTCGATCAACGCTGTCATCCTTATATATAGCATGAGATCGACGAACAGAAAGGGCACGACACATAGAGCAAGAGCAATCGAGTTTCAAGAGTTTTATAGTTTTATTGTTTTATTGTTTTAGTTCATTGTGTCTTTTACACTAGTTTATATTCTAGACTTCTCTAACAACGTATTGAAGGTAGAATAGATAGATTGGTTTCTATATTATTTTATAGGTGACTAGTGTTGTTTTTCTAGAATAGATATTGAGAGTATACAGCGTTGTACGAACAAGATCTTTTCTAGTTGATTTTCTGCCTTGACTGGGCATTCAAGCAAGCTTACAAAAGCTGCTTGAAAATTCCAAACACAGGTTCTTCTTTACATTCCGCTGTGCTTTAATTTATATATATTATCTGTGTTGTTAATCTGCAGGTTGACGTAGGTGTTCACTAAACCCCGTAGTCTATCTAGGACCTTTTGGCTGGTAATTTGTATCTAAAGCAAGTTATACCGATCCTACATTCTTTCAATTGGCATCTAGAGCTTGTTACTTTTCTTAAAGTAATTGTTTTAGGTACTTACGATGGATTCAGCTAATCCTAACCTTGGAAGGTTACCTGTACTTGATGGAGCTAACTATGGTTACTGGCAATTAAGGTTGCGGACATATCTTAAGTCTTTGGATGCAGGTGTTTGGAGAGCTTGTGAAGTAGCTTATGTGCCTCCCATGAAAGAAAAGGACAAGAACAATGAAGTTCTACCTAAGGATTTCAAAGACTATACTGATGAGGAGAAAACTAATGCTACTAACAATGAAAAAGCTCTCAATGTTATTTTCACTTGGATCGATTTGCATATGTTTAAACTTGTGCAGAATTGTGCTAATGCTAATTCAGCTTGGGAGACTCTTCAAAGCCACTGTGAAGGTGACACTACTGTGAAGGCAACCAGGGTTTGACTTCTGCAAAGCAAGTTTGAATTACTGCGCATGGAGGAAGATGAGGACATAGGTACTTATTTTACTAAAATTCTGGATATTGCTAATGAATCTCATAACCTTGGTGAACCCATGGCCAGCAAAGTCCTAGTGAATAAAGCCCTTAGATCACTACCTCCTAGGTTCAATATCAAGATATCTGCTATTGAAGAAAGTCACAATTTAGCTACGATGAGCTTAGATTCTCTAATGAACATCATGAAAAATTTTGAACTTCATCTCCAGAGTCAGGAAGAAAACTATGGTAGGAAATCCAATGTTTTAAAATTTCTGACATAGCTAGTGATCAGGAGATAGATATCAATGATTTTGACCCTGAACATTCCAAAGCCTATATCATCCAAAAGTCTCATGCCTTGCTTAAGAAACTGTCTACGAATAGCAATGCCAAACCAAACTACAAGTCCGAAAGCTCCACATCCAAATATCCCTCCAAAGGTAGTTACTCCAGCTCTTCCCACAACAAAGATTCATCCACATCTTCCAACTCAAACTCCAGAGACCGTGACTCTATCCAGTGTAGGGAGTGTAAAGGATGGGGTCATTATAAGAATGAATGCCCCAATTTTAGGAGACAAAGGGGTTTAAAGGTGAACTGGGTTACTACTGATTCCGATGATGAAAAAGAAGATGCGGAACCTGAAGAAGCAGAACAGGAAACATATGTTATAGCACTAAGAGCTGATATTTGTGAGTCGCTTGAAGAGGTTGCACCAGAGGTTGACACAATCCCGGCCTCAACACCCTCTCAGGTGTCTGATAACTCACATGATATTTTTGTCTACATAGCTTTGTTAGTTCTGATGCAGGGGAAGAGGATGTTAATGACGATGTAGATAATGTAGAAGATCAAATCTCAGAAGATCTGGCCGAGATGCATACCTTGTATGATAAGCTTCTAGCGATTTGCAGCCAGCAAAAGAAAGCCATTGTTGCACTAACCAAGGAGAATTCCAGTATGAAAGAGGTGATTACTAGTCTTGAAGTGGCGGGTCACAAAAAGGGATGTTGCCCTTCACACTGTAAGTGAGAAACTCGCAAAATCTAAGCGCATACTTGCAAGTTTTACTGAATCTTCTCTTAAGCTAGATGCATGTTTAGGTCTTGATAATGTTGGTACCACTGGTCTAGGTTATCCTTTGAAAGAAAGAACTTCTGATTCATATTTTCCTGAAGGTCCTAAGTTTGTAAAACCACAAGTAGCTGAGTCTAAGGAACCTAAGCCCAAGGCGTCAAACACCAAGGGTAAAGGAACCAAGAATAAAGATACTAGTGAGACCTCTTCTAAAAACAAAAAGGTTTATGTCTGCAGTTTTTGTTCCGATGAAGGTCATATCAAACCTTACTGCCGTCGTTATCATAAAACTTTTAAGAAGAAACAGGATAATACAGAAGAGTTGCTCAACCCCCCAGCCAACCCCCCTTCTTCTGAATCATCTAGTTCAACTACTGATAATCCACACGATCCTTCTCTTACATGCAATGTTGTTCTAGCTGCTGTTGATTCTGACCTTGCAGGTACATGGTACTTTGATAGTGGGTGTTCTCGTCACATGACTGGAACACGAGATTTTCTAACCAATTTTATTGCTAGGGAATCTGGTTTAGTCACTTATGGTGGTGGCTCCAAAGGGAAAATTCTTGGCAGTGGTGAACTTAATATTCCAGGTTTTCCATCTCTTCGAGATGTGTATCTTGTCGATGGACTAAAGGCTAATCTCATAAGTGTTAGTCAATTATGTGATGTTAATCACAGTGTCAAGTTTGACAAGAGTACTTGTGCTGTATACAATGCTGCAAATCAATGTGTTATGACAGGTCATAGATCAGGTGACAATTGCTATTCGACTGGAAAACACTTATTGTGCAATCAGGTCAAGATAGAGGAAGCCACTCTTTGGCACCAAAAGCTTGGTCATGTGAACTACCGAAACATGGACACACTTTTGAGATTGGAAGCGGTTAATGGTGTTCCTAAGTTGTCTCAATCTCGTAAGATTGTGTGTGGTGACTGTTTGAGAGGTAAACAGACAACGGTTGCCCATAGTGTTTCCCAACCTAGTGCTCAACCCTCTGGTACGTCTTCATGTTTGAACTCATGCATATGGATTTGATGGGTCCGATGGAAGTCTGTACTATTGGTGGTAAGAAATATGTGTATGTGATTGTTGATGACTTTTCTAGATTCACATGGGTCTCATTTTTAAAAGATAAGTCACAAACATTTGAAGCTTTCACTACTTTGCATGCTAGAGTTAAGAACATGTATAACTCCTCTGTCAAAAGAATTAGGTCTGACCATGGAAGAGAATTTGAAAATTCATCTTTTTCCACTTTTTGTAATAAAGAAGGAATCTTCCATGAGTATTCTGCTCCCAAAACTCCCCAACAAAATGGGATTGCAGAAAGAAAGAATAGGACTTTACAAGAAATGGGTAGAGTTATGCTTAGTTCCATGAATATTGCAAAACGTTTTTCGGGTGAAGCCTTCAATATTGCATGCCATATTATCAATAGGGTCTACTTGCGTCCTGGAACCACCATGACACCATATGAGATTTTAAAAGGCAAGAAACCTAACTTACAGTATTTTCATGTCTTTGGGTGTGTCTGCTATATTCTCAATGATAGAGATCAGTTGTCTAAGTTAGATGCTAAGAGTGATAAAGAGGTTTTTCTTGGCTACTCTGATAATAGTCATGCTTTTAGAGTCTATAATCTAAGGACTAAAACTATTCAAGAGTCTGTCAATGTTACGTTTGATGATTCTCTTAGTATAACTGGTCGAAAAGATGAAGCAGGTACATTGTACATAGTACAGTTGCCTTATGGATCTTCACAGGTTGCAGTTGAGAAGATTACAGGTGCAGAATCCAGCGGGGTTGATAAGGAGGTTGACTCAACACCTATCCCAACCCCTGAGTCTACTGCCGAACCTGTTACTCCAGCAGTTGAACTACCAACACCACAGACTGTTCCTGATACTCCTGCTGATCATGTTGCACCTAATGATAGTGATCATAATGCTGAATCTGATGATGATCAAGAAGAAGAGGCTACTACTGATGGTACGCCTAGCACAAGTTTGAGGAAGAAGTCCAAGGACAGTACTACTGAAGGTACTTCCGCTACCAGGTCACTTCGTGACAAACCTCATGTCGACTATAGGAAGCTTGTTGACTTAAAGCAAACATGGTAATGACATGTGCTTGTTGTAATGATGAGCCACATGCCAAGGTACGCATTACTTGCTATGTTTCTGCTCTTGAACCTAAGAATGTTAAGGAAGCTCTTACAGATGATCTATGGATATGTGCTATGCAAGATGAACTTAATCAGTTTCAAAAACTTGATGTTTGGGAATTAGTGCCTAGACCCATCAATACTAATGTGATAGGGACTAAATGGATTTTCAAAAATAAGACTGATGAAAGTGGGGTGGTTGTTAGAAACAAGGCTAGATTAGTAGCTCAAGGCTACACACAGGTTGAAGGGGTAGACTATGATGAAACCTTTGCGCCTGTTGCTAGAATTGAATCTATTCGCCTACTTCTTGCTATTGCATGTTTCCTTAAGATTACCTTGTATCAAATGGATGTAAAAGGCGCTTTCTTATACGGAGACATTGATGTTGATGCTTATCTTGAACAACCTAAAGGTTTTACAGATCCTTTTACTCCTAACCATGTTTATAAACTTAAGAAAGCTTTGTATGGGCTCAAACAAGCTCCACGAGCTTGGTATGAGAAGCTAACCGAATTCCTTCTTGAGTTTGGCTTTAAACGAGGTGCAGGTGACAGGACTTTATTCATTCTCCGAACTGACAACCATGTGTGCATTGCTCAAATCTATGTTGACGACATTGTCTTTGGCTCCAGCAGCAAACAACTTCTGGATAAATTTGTCACTGCCATGTCTACAAAATTTTGAGATGAGCATGATTGGTGAACTCAATTACTTCTTGGGCTTACAGATTAAGCAACATAAGCATGGTCTATTCCTGAACCAGTCGAAATATTCAAAGAATCTAGTGAAGAGATTTGGTCTGGAAAGTGCAAAGCCGTTAAAAACTCCAATGGGCTCTACAGTGAAAATCAGCAGAGACGGGGTTGAGGAGCGTGTTGACCCAACCCTCTACAGATCCATGATTGGTAGCCTCCTATATCTTTCAGCCTCTCGCCCAGATATCATGTATGCAGTATGTGTGTGTGCTCGGTATCAGTCTGATCCCAAAATCACCCACTTGAATGCTGAGAATCCTAAGGTATGTTTCTGGAACCATAGAACTTGGTATATGGTATACTAGAGATACTACTTTAAATCTTTGTGGTTTTTTTGATTCTGACTGGGCTGGTGATTTAGATGATAGGAAGTCTACTAGTGGAGGATGTTTCTATCTAGGAAATAACTTAGTTTCTTGGTTTAGCAAAAAACAAAACTGTGTTTCTTTGTCAACGGCTGAAGCAGAATATGTTGCAGCTGGTAGTGGGGCTACTCAACTTTTGTGGTTGAAATCTATGTTATTCAACTATGGTCTTAAGTGTGATTCAGTGTTACTTTTATGTGATAATTTGAGTGCTATTCATTTGTCGCATAACCCTGTTCATCATGCTAGGTCTAAGCATATCGATATTCGACACCATTTTCTGAGAGAACTTGTTGAGACTCATGTTTTAGACATCGAACATATAGAAACTACCAACCAACTTGCTGATTTGTTCACAAAGCCATTGGATACTGAGAGATTTCTTAGCCTTAGGAGGTCTCTTGGTCTCTGCACTGTCTAATCAATAGGGTTGTTCCAGGGGTTGACTTAACACCACAGTCAACACCTGTAGTCTGCATGTGGTGCGTGTGTCTGCATTTTTTTATTTTATTTTTTTTCTTTTGTGTGTCTATTGCTACATGTATATTTCACGTCAGTCTATGTACTATGTTGCAAGTAAGCTTGTTTGTAAGATTTCTTGGAATGCATGAGAAAGAGGAACTCTTTAAAAATTACTAGTCCCTGTTGACCCTTGTTTTGCTCACTTTTTGGAAGCCCTCTCCTGGAGCTTGAGCAGCTCAAATTTTTGTGATTGACAAACATAGTCTTTCATATCTAGGAACCTTGAATTTCCTATGAGTATATCTATGCCTTCTTAACAGGAGAAAGAGCACATTAGGGGCCTTGAATTCTCTAATTGTAGCTAAACAAGTGCCGCAAAGGCCCGAAAGGCAAGGAAGGTAAAACTTGTCTCCGGTTTTCTGGCAATCTTTGGGTCTCAAGTCTATGAAGGTTTGGAAAGAAACAATAAAATGCAAAAAGCTGCATTAAAAATTAATGAACAACATTTCAAAATATATTTTTGCAAAATCACCCATGGACATTGCACTGAAATTTAAACAAAGACCAGAGAACATCTTGTTTCAAACGTCTTCAAAACTTGAAAAGGGAAAAATACAGGTGAGGCTTTTGATGATTACTGAGTTTCTTGATCGAGTGTTGCCCAGGAGGTTGAACAACACCTTACCCAACACCTCTGGACCGTCTTGCGAAATTATGTGTTTTCTTTTTTGTTTTGCGTGTCTCTTTTCTTTCTTTTGAGTCTAGGTACACTCTGGGAGCTGTGTAGGTGGTTGTGTCCTAGTAGGTCTGTATTTAGGGGGAGTGCGCATATGCATTGGGGACCATAAAGGATCGTATCTTTGTCTTTCGTTAAAGTGACTAATTGAGTTATTTTCTCTATAGACGGATCCTCCATTAGTTTAATTCCTAAAGTTTATCTTGCTATCTTACTCTTGAATATCCTATAAAATTGTTTTATATCTTGGTATACCATATATCTTGTGCTTTGGTTCTAACCCTTTTTACAGATATATTTGGAGCATACCAAAACCGATTTTCTGGAGAATCTTGACAAGTTGTTCAAGTTTGCCCTTCCCTTCTCACAGTCCAAACAGTCCCTTAACGGTTAGTTTAATGTTTTAAACAAAACCTCTCCACCTTCACCACTACTCCACAACTCGCCCGCTCAAGTCTCTCTCTCTCGCCCCAAAAATTTATGTTTGTTTCTCACTCAACCCAAACCCCAACCTCGAATTCTCCATAGCCATAACCAACTTCCTCGCTCCGTTTTTACAATGGGTTCCTCTTCGTCCACTCCACCCGGCCCTGTCTCCGCTCCCGACACTGTTGCGCCGCTCAATTCAGCGTCCCACCCGGTCGATAACCCGATTGCGTCTAGGGCTAGACCATCGCCCTCCATGACGGCTACTCCGACTCCACAGGCTCCTGCCTCCTCGCCACAGCCGGCAATTGCTTTGGATGGTGTGTCCACAACTGGCACCGGTCCGTCCGCGGCTAGGGTTTCGCCGTTTTCATCTCCATCTAAGGTAACCGCTACCTCTGTTGTAGATATTGTTGATAATGTGCATGAGTCCGTTATTGCTAGTGATTGTGACTCTGAAGATCTGCTATGTGATATGTATTAAAAAGCGTTTGGGTAATACGGGTGTTGGGGATAAGGGTTCAGATGGTTCGGATGGATCCACCTCCGATGATGATAGTCTAGATGATATGATTGATGAGGTTGTTGATGGGGATGATGATGAGGTTGGTACTGGTGTTGCAGAGGAGGTTGATGTAAATCCTGCTGCTGCTGGGGATGATGATGAGGTTGCTGGTGGTGTTGCAGAGGAGGTTGATGTAAATCCTCCTGCTGATGGGGTTGATGATGAGGGTGCTGATGAGGTTGATGGCTATCTGTCGGATTTTGGTCTGCCAGCGTACAAGGTTGAGTTCTATGCTGTTCAACATGAGGAGGACTAGCCTCGATTTGAGAAACGTTCGGTGATTCCGGAACATGTTATTAATGAGGCAACTTTCAAGAAGCACAATGTGTATGGTTTTCTTGAGAAGCTACAGTGGATGGGTACTGTTTCCAACTTGCATGGTTTTAGTCTTCTGGCGGTGCGTCAGTTCTACTGTTCTTTATCTAAGAACATCACTGATCCTGACCATCCTAAGTATGCTTTGGCCTATTTTCGGGAAGCTCTTTATGATTTTACACCTAAGCTCGTCAATGAGTTTCTTGGTGTTCCTGATGTTGAGGACCATGTTGTCTATGGCCATCAAATGGACGAGGTTATTTCTACTATCACTGGTGGACAGATTGCTACTTGGCCCACCAAGAATAAGCCTGCCGTGTCCAAGTTGACTCCGTTTATGACGGTCATGCATACTATTGCCATCAAGAATTGGCTACCTACTTCCAGCCGGACGCAACTCTCCAAACCACTTTGTTGCTTTCTGTATAAGCTTAAGAAAGGCTTGCCTATAAATTTGGGTCTTCAAATCCTAAGGCATATGGCTGCTGTGAAGACTAAGGGTTCACTCAATACCCTTCCTTACCCACGGCTTATTTGCGGGATGCTTGCTGCGGATAAAGTGAAGTTCACGGCAAGGGATAAACTTGTGAAGTCCACTGAGTCTATCAAGATTCTGGACTCTTATCTTTCCAAGCCTGGCAATGATCTTCCGTGTGTTCTTGAAGGGGTTCAGCCTGAGGTTCAAGAGGAGGTTCACCCAACACCTTCCCAGCCTTCCACTTCTGATGTTCCTGGTTCTTCTACTGCTCGTCCAATCTATATGGATTATGGTACTGTGTATGGTGGTTTGCTCTCTGGCTCTGCAATTACTCAACTGGAGCATTATGATCAGTTGATTGTTATTAAGCAAGCGGAGTTGGATGCTTTGAAGACTCTTCGTCGAGAGTATCTTTTTGCCAACACTTCACATCAAGGGGGAGAAGCGCACAGGGGTTCAAGGAAACGCAAAAGGGATGCGGATCAAGGGGGAAACAGTCCACAGCCGGCAAAGTCTTTTTAAGGATTCTGATGATTTCTGATTTTTTTTTATTTACTTTCAGACTACTCTATCTTCTTTTTATCAAGGAGTATGTTTCTTGAAGTCTTATTATTGCTTGTAATATTCTGACAATTAGCACTAATCCTAAGTCTAAGTAGTTTTCTGCATGTGTTTTAAGACTTAAGCTATAGATAGACATGTTACATTTTCTATGTTTCATTGCTCTAACTGTGCAGGTTTGGTGATGTGTAGAATAGGCAAAAAGGGGGAGAGTGTAAGTGTCACTGTTTCTAGGGTGTTGACATAGGGGTTCACCTATGGGTTACTCAACCCCTAAGTTCTGGAAACAGAGCACTTAGCCGCTTTTATATAGTTTTACCTATTCTAACACGTTAACTATTCCATATTTGTAGTTGGTTGTTTTTGTGCAGGAAGTTTATTTATACATGGATATTTTCGAATTACAAGAAGGCTAAAGACGGAAGGAGACTTAGTTGAAAAGGACTCATAAAGACATTCTGGTTATAGAAGAAGAAGGAGTCTTGGAAGATAAAGTCGAATCCTATCAGAAGACCATTGCTGTGACATATCCAGATTTACTCTCACGCGGTTTCTCATCAAAGTCGATCAAGGCTGTCATCCTTATATATAGCATGAGATCAACGAACAGAAAGGGCACGACACAGAGAGCAAGAGCAATCGAGTTTCAAGGGTTTTATAGTTTTATTGTTTTAGTTCATTGTGTCTTTTACACTAGTTTATATTCTAGATTTCTCTAACAACGTATTGAAGGTAGAATAGATAGATTGGTTTCTATATCATCTTATAGGTGACTAGTGTTGTTTTTCTAGAATAGATATTGAGAGTATACAGCGTTGTACGAACAAGATCTTTTCTAGTTGATTTTCTGCCTTGACTGGGCATTCGAGCAAGCTTACAAAAGCTGCTTGAAAAATTCCAAACACAAGTTCTTCTTTACATTCCGCTGTGCTTTAATTTATATATATTATCTGTGTTTGTTAATCTGCAGGTTGACGTAGGTGTTCACTAAACCCCGTAGTCAATCTAGGACCTTTTGGCTGGTAATTTGTATCTAAAGCAAGTTATACCGATCCTACATTCTTTCAGTTCTTATTCATATTTCCACGCAAAATTCAAAGAAGCGGCCTCGTTGAAGAAACGTGATCTTCTAAGGAACCTTAGAGACGTGCTTTAAGCTAGATGGCGTGTAGTTGGTGCAAACAAATAAAGAAGCTATAGATATGGTAAGTTGAGCTTCCGGGTTGTTCTTAATTTTATCTTAGTCACTCACGGCCCCTTGCCAAAAGAGAATCATAAAAAGAGAATCATATTGAAAACATTTCAAAAAGTTTTATCACCTGCTTCAGGACAAGTTGCATGCGTTTTCCCTCTAACCTTCTCTTGAATTCGCTCACCTCCCCTCTGATCGAATTGAACATCTAAAGCTTCAACCTGGAAAGAAGACCACCAAAGCAATATATGGTGGAGATAGTTTTGAATTTAGATGGATGGAGCCAACACCATGGAGACATGGAGAAGATCGATATAGAGAAGTTCGAGTCCATGCAATTTTAGAATAGCATATGAAGTAAGATACAAGACCTATATCTCATGATTTGTATACTGAGTGATTAATATCTTGGACATTGGTTAAAAAAAAGTTAGAAATACCATTTTGTTGATATTATTCTGGTGGTGAGATAAAGTCGACTTTGTGCGATTAAACTTGTATTGTGGGATTAAGCACAATGGGGTTGGTTTATCTATAGGTAACTTTCATATTGCATGCTTATATTTTCACTTTACTTTTCCCTCTCTTGCTATACTTCTATATTAAATTTTGAAAAAAAAATAAAACTTCGCTAAATAGTAAATTTATTGGATTAAGAAATTTACTAAGTGTTAGTGTATGTAGATATTGTGTGAGTTCGGCTCATTTATGAGAATAAGTTGACTCAGAGCAACACCATGGAAAACACTTCACACGCGTAGCGTGTGACGTATATTCTCAAGGGTCGCTAAATTAGCGACGCATGGGCTATGAGTCGCTAAAATTAGCGACGCATGGGCTATGGGTTGCTAAAATTAGCGACGCATGGGCTATGGGTCGCAAAAACTGCATAATTTTCAGGTGGGTCTCCTCACATTCAACTGGAGCTATAGGGCTCATCTGTTATCGGATTGGTGCGCATAACCTACCGTTGGATACCTCGCTGAGTTATATACGCGTGGACGTTGATTTGAGGTTGATTCAATATCGTATGAAGGAGTTATGGATGAAATGGCTAGACTGCACTAATCTTGCACACTTGAACGACTCCAAAACCTTTATCCAAACTTCTGAATATGTGCTACTAAGGTAAGTCTAAATTTTTCCCAAATGAAATTTTTGGCTTAAATCGAACTACGGTCACTCACGAACATATCCATGGAGATCGAGAAACTTCAACAAGATCACTTTGCAGCGTTTTAACCTCAAAATCACAGTTTCGTACCTAAGTGCTTGAAACATGAAAAACATCAAAACGTGACACTATTCTACAAAACTAAAAGAAAAAAACTCTTAAGAAATAAGGAGTGCACAAAGAATATAAAATAACACCAAAACTGAAGTCCGTAACTAAGTAACCCCAACCGTTCAAAAATAAACTATTAGTGTCTAAGTAACTCAACCGTTAATAAATAAATAAAAAAAATTAGTGACCTATTCCTTAGATAGTCCACTTACTAATTGAGATATCTCAAACCGTATGAAGATATAAACGGTTTATAAATATAAACATATGGAAGTGACTATGAAGATCAATAACTACTCATATTATCTAGAACTTATACAAGAATTATCACAAGTATTGGTAGCCGAGTGGTAAGGGTGTTGGGTTAGTAAGGTGTTGGGTAAGGATGTCCTAGGTTTGAAACCTAGAAAACACAAGGTGGAGTAGAGAGGAGAATTTATTTTTAATAAAATTTTCTAGAAATTAGTGACACATAGAATGGGTCGCTAATTTAGCGACTCATTCTATGGGTCGCTAATTTAGCGACGCATGGCCCATGCGTTGCCTCGCCATTTAGCGATGCAATTTCTATGCGTCGCAAATGGGTTTAGCGACGCATGGGGAGCTGTTTAGCGACGCATGGGAGCGTCACTAAACTCAGTTTTTCTTGTAGTGTTGTATTTGGTCGACTTCGATTGATGATGATGATGCTGATCTGATCGACGAGGATAGTCTCCTGACAGAAGAGGATCTTAAGAAACCCTAGCTGCCTCCAGGTTAGGCTCTTGACAATTGATTATCATTTCATTGTCGAATTGTTTTCGTTACAGTAGTCACTAGTCGGTGGTCTAACGATAGGAAATTTTCTTTTAGATGATTGTGAAGTTGGAAGTACAAGAAAGGCATTGAAAAATTGCGTATGTGGAAGGGCTGAAGCTGAGGAGAAGGTGCTGAAGCTTGGGCCTACTGCAGAACAACTAAATAATCCTCAATCTTCTTGTGGAAGTGTAAGTCCTTTTTGCTGCTATAAATTTTTGTATCTTTTGTACTATTTCTCAGTGAATAAACAAAAAATCATTCTGTATGCTATAATTTCTTCTTTCTTAATCCCAACCTAATATGAAGACGAAATTTTATGAAAATGCTTTAATAAAATAAATTAAATCCAAATACACAATGTTAAGTAGGTGCAAGAGATCTTTTATAGAATGTTGTTTACTCAGTGGAGTGATATTTGTTAAAACTTCCATTTTTTGTCTTTTCACCCTTGCTTTGAAATATATTTCGCAGTTGTAGTTTCTTCTTTCTCCAATTAAGAACTATTGATTTACATGGTAGCTCAAGCTTGTATCTTTACACTCAGACAACTAATGGTCTGTTCAAGAACACTATTGTGAGATAGAGAACATTAAAAGAGCTATTTTCATGTTCCTTATCATCTGTTTGTCTCCATGGCTAAATGAGGAGCAATGAATTTTCATTAGAATTTCAGATCTTCGGCTTCTTCGCTATATATATTAACGATGTTCTGTTCCCCATTGTGGCCAATGGTCATCTTAAGTTCATAACTGAAGTACTTGATTTGCACTGCTCCCATATTTGATGAGTTGTCAACAGCTAAAATAACACTTTATTGAATGTTTGTTAATAATTTAATTTTTACATTCTAACTTGTTGTTGTCATTCTAGTTGTTGATGGAAGATCATGAGTCTACATTTCTGCATGAACACGCTTTTGTATATACAAGCTTATATTGAGTATGTGCTGTTTATGCAGTGTGGTCTAGGTGATGCTTTCCGCTGTGGTACATGCCCTTATAAGGGTCTTCCTCCATTCAAGCTGGGCGAGAAGGTATGAACATAGTTATTAGTACAGAAGCTTTAGCAACTCCACCCCCCCCCCCTTTTTTTTTCTTTCGTATCTAGATGACTATCAAAGGCAATGCACCCACATGGTCTTTTCTTTTTATTTACACATCATTGCAATCCTGATGTTTGAGTACTTTGTCATTGAGTTCAGATCCTCTCATTGTGCTTTCTTTGGTTTGTCATAAAACCCAAACACTGATATGTTGATTTTTAAATGGCAGGTAACTTTGGGAGGAAATTTTCTTGCAGCTGACATTTAATTCAGATACTGAAAGCTGGATTTTTGCGATCAGTGCCCAAGTTGCTTGAATTTCTATTGGTTCTTTAGCAAAAGGGCAGTTGTAACTCATTAATCACTAGATTAATATTACTAGCTTTTGCTCTTTCATATCTAAGTTTGTTATATTATCATTTCCCGCAAATAATATGTAACTTGTTCTATGAATTTTTACTTAATAGAAAGTGGTGACTTGGGGAAGCTCCCCTTGTATGTTGATATTTATGTTCATGTATTCTCTGTTTAACAGTGTTTGTCCTGGATTTTTCTTTCCGAGTAAATGTTGCCCTGTTACTTGCAATCATTTGAACTGTTTAGTTTTGCTGATTCACCAAGCAGACAAGTATTGCAGTAGTCGTCCTGTCCATATGTTTTCGAAAACAAAACACTGAATGCAGGAAAAGTGGTAAGATGAAATGACATGGAATTCAAATTTAAGCTCACCATTGATCAGTAGAATTCAACTTCTTTGCTACATACAGGTTCTAAACAGAGGATCTGTACCAGTATTGGTTCCAACTTAGCATGTTAAGTTACAAGTTACAAATACCATCTGTTTATGGTCATTCTAGATGAATGTTACAGCAAATATCTACTCCTGATAAACACACACTTTCCCCATTAAGCAACATGAAAATACAACTGAGATGGTTGTCATCTGATCAATGTCTCATTCTCCCTCATATTAATGTCTGGAAGATCTGAACTTACTGAAAATCTAAGCCAATTCTTCTTCTCGGCGTGCTTGAGACACGGTTGCAGTATCAGCCCCAGTGTAACAGCTACAAGGCTGTTTTCTGCATATTTTAAATATTTTTTTCCTTCATTTTTTTTTCAACTTTGCTCACTTGTGCAAGTCTAAAATGAGTCCATACACTCATGAAAGCGTCCATTACAAACAGAAAGTACATCGAACAAGATTACATGTCTAGATTGTCAATTTTTTCCATTTTTAAGGCATTTTTCTGCATAGTTTAAATATTTTTTTCCTTCACTTTTTTTCAACTTTGCTCACTTGTGCAAGTCTAAAATGAGTCCATACACTCATGAAAGTGTCCATTAGAAACAAAAAGTACATCGAACAAGATTACATGTCTAGATTGACAATTTTTTCATTTTTAAGGCATTTTTCTGCATATTTTAAATATTTTTTTCCTTCACTTTTTTTTCAACTTTGCTCACTTGTGCAAGTCTAAAATGAGTCCATACACTCATGAAAGCGTCCATTAGAAACAGAAAGTACATCGAACAAGATTACATGTCTAGATTGTCAATTTTTTCATTTTTAAGGCATTTTTCTGCATATTTTAAATATTTTTTCCTTCACTTTTTTTTCAACTTTGCTCACTTGTGCAAGGCTAAAATGAGTCTATGCACTCATGAAAGCGTCCATTAGAAAATGCAGCTTGCACATAGAAATTCTCAACTGATTCATCATAAATAAAAACCATTAAATCTGGTGATTAAGTTTGTACAAGGCTGAATATAATTAGAACAAATAAACTAGCCTTAGAGTTCATACATCACCAAAAAGCCAACTATCATTCTAAGTCATGTCCTCATCCATGTCGGTCTCATTGATGTCATTAGGATCTCCGTCCAACTGACCTTTTGATTTTTTCTTCTTCTTATTGGCTTCGTTCTCCGCATTCCTAATGCATGATCCACCTTTATGCCCATAATTACTAGTTCAAGGACAAAACACAGAAAACAAAGGTCAATAAGGATACACAATATAACAATTATATACAACATCATACTCGTTTAAAGTAACCAAACTACATGTACCAAAAAAAAAAAAAAAAAAAAAAAAAAAAAAAAAAAAAACTACACAAACTTTACATACCCGCACGTGCCACATTTTTGCGGTTGACCTTTACGGGCACCTCTTTTTCCAACCTTAATCGGATCTCCAGTGCTAGACTTTCGATTACTTATAGGATCACGAACATTAAATTTTGAGGAATTATAAATAGGTTCCGATTTATCAGCTCGTATCACATCATCCTCTTTGTCAGGATCATGCATCATCTCACGAGATCGTTTATAATCTTTGTTTCCTGGAGATTCAGTTTGAGATGCTTGGAAGTTGGAGAATGCAGATTCTCTCTGAAGTTTAGAGAATTTTTGAATTTGCAGGCTCATTTCAGGAAACGTAATTGGATACGTCTCCAGTAGTTGTTTTCCAATGGCTTTTGTCCACCTGGGCCATATGCATTCATTAGGGATCTCCGTCAAGTGCATGGCTTTAAATGCAGAAAATAAGTGGCGACATGGCAATCCATCGGTCTCCAACATCATACAACTACAGATGAATTTTCTTTCATCCAAATCTACCTCCACTGTCCACAATTTGTTATCGCGTGTGTACCTCGTAAAAGTTCCGTTGAATTTGTTGTCTTCCTTAATGGACTCAACAAGCACAAGCCCTTGCTCTCTAACAATTTCTAGGCGTAACTCGTCGAAAACACTATTGGTGCATATGGATGACGCATGCTTTTCAAGGTGGAACAGAGGTGCACCGGGTCGGATGTATGGTGGGTCATGTTCTGATTGTTCTTCAGAAAACAAAAACATAGATCGGATTCTGCCAAGTACCACATGAAAGTGCTTTAGGAATGCAGTGATGTGGTTTCCGATTTGCAATTATCCTTAAACTGCGAGTTTAGCGACTCTGCTCTATTTGTGGTCGACATCCTTCCCGTGAAATGCCCCCGAAAATAAGCCTCGCTCCACATGTGTCTTTTGTTATAAGTTTCAATCACCCAGCTATTGTCCGCAAATGGCTCCGTAAGTTCAGCCCAACGCAGATCAAATTCCTCAACACTTATATTTTCCTTCAGTAGGTTTCCAAAAGATTGAGTGAACTTTTGATTCTTTACATACTGCATGCACTTTCTCTGCAAATGCCAACTACACAACCTATGTTTTGCTTCAGGAAACTCAACTGAGATTGCATGGCGCATTGCTGCATCTTGACCTGTAAGAACTGAAACCGGGATCTTCCCACCCATCACTTCTTTAAACGTACTCAACAACCATATGTACGCTTCATTTGTCTCACGCAACATCAATGCAGCACCAAAGATACAGTTTTTCAGGTGATTATCAACTCCAGACAAAATTACCAGTGGGAAACCATACTTGTTAGTCTTATACGTACTATCAAACACCAGAACATCACCAAAATATTTGTATGATGCTCGTGAAAATCCATCGGACCAGAATATAGCAGTGAGCCTATTGTCATCAGGATTGACCATATACTCAACCGTCAAATCCGGATCATTCATCTTCATCCCATCCAAAAGAGCCAATGCCATGTTAGAATCGCCATTCCTAACAACTTCCTCAACCTGCTTCTTATATAGATAATTGCATACAGACTTGGGACGAAAAGGTAGAGTTCCAGGACCACCAGTATCCATCTCCAGAATTTTTATACTATCTCGGGTTCGAATACCCGCCTCATTCAACGATGACAATGAAAACTTCTGTGGCCCCGTTATATAGCTGAAATATTAAATTTAAAAAAAAATTAGCTTGCATAAGAATGAGATGCAATATACATTCAATACTCTATATTCAATTACATCACCTGTTACATTTGAGACGATGGGCTGTTTTGCCAGTTGCAAGACTATGGTTGTGTTCATTGATTATATAAGACACATAGTACAACTTATCACCATCCAGTCCACGTGCCACTCGAAATTTGGCTTCACACCCACATCTCTTGCTCTCTCTAGAATTACGTACCCGTTGTTTTACTTCATCAACCTTGTGATTTCCTGCATGTACACATTTCCATTCCACATTGACAGTCTTGCGGAATCGATCTTTTCTTCGGTGGGTTCTCCTAATGTCAAATCCTCTTTCACGGCCATACTGAAGGTAGAATTTGTGGGCATTCCTCCGCCGCACAAAAACATACCTTCCCACATCATCGATGGTTTCCGATGAGGTGTCGGTTACTTTACCATTAACATAAGGCTTATACAGTTTATAACCGCAATCGGATGGTAAATCTTCTAAATCTTCTGGGTCCTCATCCGAACTGTTGCTCCCATCATTACAAATATCAGCCCCTTCGAAATCAGCATCCATACTACCTACAGATGACAGAACAACAAGTTATATTACCAATGAATGGGTAAAAGAAGAACAGAGATGGATTGGAGACACATGAATCAGAAAGGATAAGTGGGCATTTATATCAAACGAATCTCAGGAGAGGAGGAGGATTAGCTAATATAAGCATATAACAGCTCGGCTCAGCAAAGATACAAGGAAGCGTATTCTGCATAATCTTAATCTATTTTCACGTAATAAAGGGCTTTCTTGACTCCAAAGGAACTTTATGCATCCGTTATCTTATCAAATCAAGTAATGAACAGATGAGACATTAGCTTAAGCAGTAGCTTCAGTTGACCAGAATCTACAACATATTGACTACTAACTCAACAGGCAAAATTATCATTGCTAAAAGATGCAAGCTGTCCTAATCTGAATTTCAAATTCCAGATCTTGAATGAAAAAATACAATGAAACACAATGTATAATAGCCTAATAGGCATACTTAATCACTTATCAGTAGAGCACATTTTTCAGTTCTCTAAACCAGCAAGTATGTATAAATACGAATACAACTATCCTTGAGGATACAAACATTACATTTTTTCTCATTCCATGCACGGTTAAGCAGGAAAATGCTACCTATTCGCTTTAAACCAGAACCAAACCTCAGATGTACCATTAAATTTATTTTTCTGTTTGATACTCCAGTAGCAATGTTTCACATGTATATTGACTAGTTTCTCTTTTGTATTTCTATCCAAGGTGATGATGGCACAGATGATGAAATACTTCTGTCTATACTCTCGCACAAAGTACATCAGAACTTTTTTCCTTCTCGTATCTTGCTGCTTAATTAGTTTATAAATCATTCATTTGTCCTTTCCAGTTACAAAATTATAATTTGAGGATATTACCTTTAATAGCATTTTATAGCAAGTTCGATACATAAACTGATTCTTGAAACTTTAGGCCTGACTTCTCCCTGCACCATATTATTTATATCATTCCAACTATGATGGAGATACTCTAGTTTTTAGATTCATGAACTATATTTATGCTTTTATGAAAGGAATTAGTGTCATTGCACTAGACCCTATTGATAAAAACTAAAGAGAGTATTGTATCTGTTCGAGTTTGAAAAATGCTATGAACTTCTGCTATCATGAAGGATTTGTTGAGTAGTTATGTCATCAGCAATTCATGTTGTATTTAGTAGCAATAGTTTCCTCAAACTGGAAAGCTGTGGTGAGAAGGATCATAAGTTCTTCTAAATTAAAATGTTCGAGGTAAACTATTAATGCATTTCATGAAGATGAAAGTACTTAATTGTTGTAGGCGATTGAGGACCTCGACCACCCCAGTACAGGTAAAATGATCAAATGTATATATTACCTGAATCCTTGTCAGGTTGAGAGTCACTGTCACGGTCACTACGGGCAGAAGAACGGAAGAAAAAAGAAACAAAAAGTACATAAACCAATCCATTGAAACAGAGCAGGTACAGAAACAAAATGATCTCGCACAATCCATCGAAACAGAGCAGGTACATCAAACTGGAGTATTGATTATTTATCATCTCAATCAGTAGCTATGCTAATGCTTCAGTTTTCGGAGCAGGTACAGAAACAAAATAACTCGAATTCTAATACTCAATCAAAGTTTAATCAAGCAATATATACATCAAAATTATAGAAGGATTCTTCTTACCGCACAAGTGAATCACTGCGTCAGGGGCAACCGGTGGTCAGTGAGGAGACGCGGTGATGGTGGTGGTGTATCAGTCGCCTTGTTTAATCTACTCCAGGAAACAGAGCCCCTTCTTGCAGACGCCGATGAAGATGATGATGGACGCCGCCGATGAAGATGATGATGGACGCCGCCGCCGATGAAGATGAAGATGGACGCCGATGAAGATATGAAGTCCGATGAATAGGATTCTTCTGCTATTGATTAATCGATCGATGATGTTTAATTAGTGATGATTAATTAAAAAAAAGATTTTTGGTGAATATAATGTATAAAAATGTTAATTAAGTAATATGAATTTTAAGAAATGTAATAATATATAATTTTAATTTACAATCAAAATATTTTTTCAGAATAAATAAACATATATAAAAAGGGGCATTATAGTCAAGTTGTATTTTAGGTGAAATTTTTTATTATTAAATAAATGATTTTAAATAGATTGTACCGAAAAATAGCTTTGAACCAAAAACAAAGGTCCAGATTAAATCAACCGCCACGTGGCAGATATCTAACGGAGACCTGTTCTCAGGTCGGTTCGAAGGCGACCTGAGAATAGAAAGCCCCAAATAAGTATTACTCCCTCCTCTTTGTTCTATTTAAAGTTTCTTATTTACTATTTTCAGAATAATTTTAAAAAAGTAATTAAAATAGAAAAGAGTTTAGAATTTTTTTATAAATGATGATTTTATATGCATAATGACTTAAATTTCAAGTTTTGGGAAAAAAATATTTGCACTTATACTATGAGAGTGGAAATCTTATACTTTCATAAAATAAGTTCAAATATATTTTTTCCGGTACGATTTAGAATTAATTCAGAGTCAAACGGAGACTAAAATAAATCAACGAAACCAAATGGGAAGCTTAAGTGTGGACGGAGGAAGAAGTAATACTAATGCACATATATAATATAGCGAGCCTAAACGAGCCTTACCAAGTACGGCTCGACTCTTTAGTGGAACGAACCTAAATTTAGGCTCGAGCTCGACTCAAAAACCTTATGGAGCTGAGCCAAGCCGAGTCTTAACGAGCCAAGCCGAGCCGAGTACTCGATAAGGCCTGGTTCGCGTAACAGCACTACGTGTGTCCGCCACTGCTAACTCTAATCTACTTCTACTCTTACACTACTCTCTTACTATTTTATAACTCCAAATATATACACCCATACCATCTTATATCTCCGTTGAAATTCGAACCCTAACCTCTTTTGTTCTGCTTACTCCTCCAAATAGATAGACTCGTTCTTCGTTTGATTTGTTATTGCTTGTACCGCATCAAGTATCAATGTTCTAGTACATAATTACATAAGCATCATATATATCTCATGCTTAGCTAGAAGCCTAGAACATGCATGACTTTTCTCATAAAGGAAATGATAGTCATAATATCTTATACAAGGTCTTTCATATATACTTCAAATAACATTCATTCATTGGGAGCATAGTCCCAAACAAAATAATTTTAATTAAGAGTCTTTAAATACTTGATACCTACAGAAAATTCTTTTACGAGTTTCCTTCGTGATATGATCAGTCACATTGTTCGCTTCTCTTACTCTTGTATCATGATTGAGATATACATCTCTTACTCTTATATATTACTTTGGGTTTAATGAATTTTTCATTGTTTTATAAAAAAAAATTGTTCGCTTCTCTTCACACACAAAAGTTACTCTTACTTCTTCCTTTCTTCCAGGCTCCAGCAACTCCAAAACACCATCCATTAATATAGATGGAAAGTGCGTGATGCTTAGAACATGCATGTCTTTGTATATGTTTGGATAACTCTATTCGCCCTGGAACGGAAGAAATATGAATGCCATCCATGTGCATTTTTTTCTTTTTAATCATCAAATAATTTTATTAATGAAGGTAAAACAATTATAACCAGGGGTGCATAATAAATGCACAAATAAATACAAACAATAACAATGAGAACACTACCTAACCCATTAAGAACATAAAAGCATATCTGAACTTCAATTCTATTATGCCCGTATCACCACTTCACCTCAATCCATCTGCATTGAAAAAATGGTCGTTGTCTTATTGAATATAGGCAGCAGGATTGAAGGCACTACTTGCATGGCAAATTTATTGAGGCGGTTGGGGAGCTTTTCGTGCCTAGCTATAAAAGGAGCTCCCCTTTGGTATTTAAATCACATGCATTAACATAGCGTTCTAACTTGTTTATGTAATTCCTCTTTATATTTCATATAATTGGGTTGAGGTGGGTAGTTAATTAGAGTTTTGCTAGTGCAAAGTTTGTTTGGGGTCGATATGGCGAGAGGAAAATTAGTGTGGTTGTAACACACTTTTCTATCGGTCTTTTGTTTCTCATATTTTGTTGTATGTTTTCACAAAGGGTGGATTTTTGGGGAGCGTATTTGTAGGAAAAATAATACCCAACATAAATCTACTTGAAAATTCTTGGTAGACACGAACCATGATTTATATACTATGTCCATGGCATAGAATTTTGTTCCCATTGTAAAATCTCCTGGTGAGCTTATATTTAAGTATACAGTCTTATATATAAAAAATACCGTCTAAATTTAATACTAAGTAGTATTGTATTTTCTATTTTTCTCTGTCGTCTATACATTGTTTCTTCTTCATTCATGATTTTATAGTAAAAAGGATGGAAGGACTAAAAAGAATAGCCGGTTAATAGCTACAATAAATGGAGTGAAGAAGAGAAAAAACAAGCGAATGCGTTCTTCAGAAAAATAGATGATAACGATGATGGAAAGGTTTGTTAATCATGAATTTTCATAACCTGCAAATAAACATTAAAGAAGTAAGAAAACATGGAACATGAATTTATTCATAACTTTGTGGGTTACAACTTTCGTGAACCTCTTGATTCCTCTCTCTAAGGGTATGAACTTGATTATCGGGGTCAATTGACTTGTTCTGGATTTGAATCTAACCTACAAATTTGGTAGTAGGGTTTGGTTTTGGGTTTAACCTACAATTTAGTAGTAGAGAGTTTGATGAAGTCGTTTCTCCATCTCTAACTATCTAGCTCTAATCACCCTCACATATTTATACGTGGGTAATTACTTGGTGGACAAGATAAAATCGTATCTTAGAGATATGATAGGGATATCATCCTAATCTTCTAAATATTATCACATTTTTTGTGATATTTATCTCTAAATACAAAGATATCCTAACATAGTAAAACACTATAATTTACGCAATTTAGGTGTCTAAAATGCCCATCGAGACTAGTTGTAGAGACTTGATGGCGGTTGCAACTTGTCTCGAAATTTTGATATAGAACTTCGGTCTTAACTTGACATGCCTTCAAAAGTAATTTAACATGCCCCAAATTAAATCAGCGGCATCGGCAAAGCATTCTCGAGTCCGAGCTGATCCAAGCTTGATGTAGTTTAATTTTTTTCCACGCTTGATGGATTTAAGCATGCACACGGACACGTACACTTATCTTTTCGTTGGCCATACTTCGGCAGTTCTTTACACTTTGGAAGTAAGTTTTTTGACCTGGTCTATCTAGACATTATTCACGGGATCTTGGCTCATCTTATCTTCTCCAATTGAGACTCTGACTTTTCCGTATTCCTTCCTTGATTTGGATCCGGTAGAACTTAATGCTTGATTTGGCATGCTCCCAAGGGTGATTTAGCATGCCCCCATGAAATTCTACAAACTTAGATCTTGAGAGAGAGGAGATGAAGAGCGAAAATTGTCCCACTGGACGTGCCAATTTGTTAATCATGAATTTTCATAACCTGCAAATAAACATTAAAGAAGCAAGAAAACATGGAACATGAATTTATTCATAACTTTGTGGGTTACAACTTCCGTGAACCTCTTGATTCCTCCCTCTAAGGGTATGAACTTGATTACCGGGGTCAAGTGACTTGTTCCGGATTTGGATCTAACCTACAAATTTGGTAGTAGGGGTTTGGTTTTGGGTTTAACCTCTGATTTGCGTAATATTTCTCTCTCATCATTTCTTTTCCCTCATCACAAACGACAATACATCGACTTCTTCCTCTTTTACTATCCTTTCCTCTCAGTCTTTCACCTCTACGGATCCAATCAATACCCCACGACCACCGATCATATGACGGTAAAATACTACGCCCCTGGCTCAACCGCATATGGAAACCCCTAAGCCTCTGCAAGTCGACGAGACTTCTCCGTCTTGTTCAATGGTAGATGAGACTCTTCTTGCCGCCTCGAAGAAAGATAAAATATTTTTGTGAATATAGTTGATGTTTGCTGAGTAGATAGAAGGATCAATAAAAATAGGATACAAGGAGAAAATAAAAGTTTCAAAATAAATATATACTTCCTCCGAAAACTTTAAAGAACTTGTCTTTTCGATATTCGATTTGACGTCAAGTTAATCCTAATTTATTGTGAAACAAATAATGTTAAAAATTATATTATAAAAGTATACTTCTTATATTTGTATAATATAACATATTAAAAAAAATTCGTAATGATTTATCATTAATAGAGTTCAAATTGTTTTTACTACAATTTATGTGATCTTGATTTATTTGTTAATAGAAAATTATTTTCTTACATTTTCCTTTAATTCAACATTCTATATTTTTATGTTAATTATACCTCTTTACAAATACCAAAACTAAATTTCATTTATCATCCATGTTCCATAATATCAATAATTTTAAGTAATACTTTATTTCATATTTTTTTTAATATAATATTTTTCATTTTTTTTTTACTAATTATATGTCTACTTGGGAATGCACATATAAAAGAAGAGTAACAAATAGACATTAGAATGTAGAATAGTAAATTGGAATGCATAAATTTGAGACATGTGGCAATAGATGGGCATTGAACCAATGAGAATAAAGGAATTTGCCAAGTGTCAAAAATCTAGCATGAATTAAGGAGAAAGTTTGAAATCTTTCTACTTTAATTAATAATAATCCCTCCGTTCTCTCTAAAACTTCTTGTTTGCTATTGCCAGAACAACTTTCAAAAATAATTAAAAATAGATAAAATTTAGAATAAAATTATAAATGGTGATTTTACATATATAATTACTTAAAGTTGAAGTTTATAACTCTTACAAACTTTTTTCGAACTATTTACTATTTTTAATTATTTTTTGAAAATTGTTTAGGCAATAGCAAACATGAATCTTTAGAGAGAACGGAGGGAGTATATAGATAGATGGACCGAATTATATTTTTATTTAATAAACTCACTCTATATTAATTAGGATTTAGTCGCTCGCCCCAAAAAATAAAAGTTAAAATATTTAATAAAATTATACTACCTTCGTTTCATTAATAAGTTTCTAAGGGTGCTATTCATCGCAACCTTTGACCACGTATAACTTTTAAATTAAACTGTATCAATATAAATTAAAAGTTGATTATGAAAATATACTCATTTAATTTCATAATATAATTTTATTATATTTTTTTAATGTAATTTAGGAGTTATACGTGGTCAAAGGTCGTGTTGAATAGTCTCCTTAAGAACTTCTTAATGAAACGGAGGAAGTATTATACAATACTTTATAATCTTAATTTTCATTATAATTTTTTAAATATTTTATTATTATAATTTAAAGTAAGTTGTAGTTAACATTGAAAATTATTGGCGGTAAGAACTAAATATATGGCTAAATTAGAATGGAATGGAGGGAGTTTATTATTTAAAAAACAACTGGTTAAAGTTTTGTGGGTCGAGTGATCAGTAACTCCTACTCCCTAGCTCCATTTCTTTAGAAGCTTCTCACATCTATTGGGGCACAATTTTTAACGAAAATGAGTATAAGTTACGTATTATTGAGTAAATAGTGAAAAAATATTGTGAGTGGAGTATGTTTGAATAAAGTATGGATAGTGAGATATTATTGTAGTAAAATAATTAATAAAGAGTGTTGAGTGGAGTGGTAAAGTTGTAAATATAGTTCTATGGTTAGGGTAATGATATAAAAAATATTGTCATTTTTATAATAAGAATCTTTTAACGGAACGACTAAAATGGAAAAACATGAAACTATATATGTAACGGAGGGAGTAATTAAACCAATGAGGTTAGCTTAATTGGTTAGACTGAGGTGTCATGACACTAGAGGTCATAGGTTCAATTATCGTCAAGTGCGGATTATTTATAGTTTATTACTAGCTTTGTAATGCTACTTGTGAAATTGTAATGGTTCGATTATTAAAAAAAACGGAGGGAGTAATTAATATTGAGTGAGTCTATTAAATAAAAACATAATTTGGTTCAGTAAAGTAAAATAAATAGAAATATACGAGTAGTTGGAGTGTAGAATATTTATATGAAATATGAATATATGAAAAATAGGGAAAAAAAGAAAACCATTACAATTACTTGCTTGAAGTTTAAAACTAATAGCAACATTAGGGGCATGAAGTAGAGGAAAGAAAACAAATGATGTTAGGTGCAATTAATTATAAAGGAAGCAAGATCGAGAATGATCAATAAAAAACAATAGACGGAACCAACAAAAAGTGCTAGTGAAAAACTTATACTTCAAAGCAGCCATGGTAGTAAATTGAAGAATTTTCACCCATTTAACCTTGAATCGTAAGTAACGATACTAACGAACCCAGCTTTTCACACCACAAGAGTCAGGATGTACAAGAAATAGGCATCTAAATCATAGGTCCATTTATGAACATCTTATGAGACTTTCACTCGTAAGAAAGATTATTTTTACACATTTCAAATGGTTTTTTCTTCCATTTGAATATGCGTCTAATTAAATCATAATTAAGTTCAATTAAGAACTTCTTATGCCATTTTCATTAATCGTAAGTAAGCTTATTTCTACAATGGCTTTTTCTTCCGTTTAAAATCCTAAACACTTTACACATGGCTACATCAGGTTTGCAGCCGATCTCAAATTGTTAGTCGCATAAATGACTCGTTTCACTGTTTTCTCATATTCGTTTGATTTCCAGCAAAGGAAAAGTAGAGATTTCCATTTTTGGTGCAAGTAATTTTTATTGTTAATTTATAACTCATAATCTTAACGATGGTTACAATAAAAAAACCATTTTATATATATATTATGTTTGATGAAGGTTCCGCGGTTCTTCTCTTTTTCTTTTTCTTTTTTTTTTTTTTTTTTGAAATTTTGACATGCCAATATGCTATCATATGTGAGCTTTTCTGTTCTAGCAGGCCTTTCCAACCTTGCAAGCAAGCGCTCCGGCGAACTGGGTCATTTGTTTAACATTTGTTGCTGATGCTGGCTTTACGTTGTCGTTCACATCGGGATGCTTGCTTGACCAGTCTGCATCTCCAGATTGGACAAAGAATGCACCATTGAAGAAAGAATCTCCCTCGGATCTCCAAGTCCACTTCTTCCACTCTGATTCTGGAGCGTCAGTCCTCTTTGTCACCTGCAATTTCATAGCGTACTTTTCATTTACTATCCAGTTCACTTAAGATGCCGAATGATCTCCTAGAGCGTCCACGAGAAGTGGTTAGAACTATTGATTCGATTATTGCATAATCGAGCGTTGGGCAAGTAAATGTTCAAATTGATTTCTTGTATATGTAAATTAAATACTAGTAGACTCATGCAACCGATTCATAAAACATGTTACCTCTTTTGCAAAAGGTAGGTGAGGAGGGGCAACAAAGCGGTTTCCGTGGCTAATAATGGTAGGGTTATGGCTACCGCCAATGGCATACATTTCCCAGTGTGTGTAATCGTTGTTAACGACATGGACGTATCCTGATCGACACCTTGGCATTCTTTGGATCATTCTTTTACCAAAATGGTTGAATGCAACTGTGACTTGCATCTTAGCATCTTGAATGTGGCCATCGTTTGCACCAAAGAGAAAGGCCTGCATGTACCAAAAAAGACAAAATTATTACGTGTATGTTTTTAGTGTTGCATGGAGATTGTCCAGTTATACTATAAATTAATACATCGTTATGATCGGTGAAGTGCCCGTTAGAGAGGGTGACGCCAGTGGATCCCATAATGACATCAACAAGACCGTCAGCGCAGTTACTCATAGAGAGATGATCAATCCAGATATCCTGTGACCCAAAGATTGAAATCGCATCTCCATCACTCTGACCCTTTGCCCACAATGGGTGGTGGAGTCCCTAATAATACCACCACTGGTCTTAACAATGTTTTGAAAATGCAAGCCATGATGATGACATTCTTTATGTACTGAAGCGTAAGGCCTGCTCCTCCTGCAATAGTGACCTGTGCTCCACGACCGTCAATTGTCTTGTCGCCCGTCATGATCAATTCTTGTTGGAGCTTTATAGTCATGTCATGGGAAAATGTGATCCATAGTGGTCCGGGTTGGATACAAGCATGGCGAAGTGTTCCGGGCTTAGGGTTCACTAGGTCGCTGTCATCTGTACTGTTGACCACATAGATTGGACCGCCCTTTCCGCCCTTGGCCTTGTAGCCAAAGCCCAATGCGCAATCAGCTAATTTGAACCTGTTCTCAGCCCAATTGGGTTGGCATCTCCAACACTTATCAATAGGGTTCGTCGCTTGACATGGGCCAGTATATTTAGTTCCTGATAGACCTCTCCTTGTGCTATTCAATCCTACTTGCTCCAAAGTCCTGCAAAGAGCGCATATGAGCAATACTCATGCCGGAGAATTAATATGACATTCACTCAACATACTAGAACTATTAGATGCAGTTTTTTTTTTTTTTTTTTTTTTTTTTTTTTTTTTTTTTAAGAGAGAGAGAGAGAGAGTTCAAACTTATTTTGATTATTACCTATGCACATGCATATTCAAGTGGGAGACGATCTTTGACGGATATTTCTCATAAGACTCATTCGTTCTATTCATTGCTAGTGCGGCTCTGGCTCTCCATACGTGCTCGGTTTCGTAATTGTATGTAGCTATAATGCTGGGAAGTATAGAAACAAAAGCGATCAACAAAATGATCATCGAATGTTTCCCGGGCCCCTTCATCGTTTTGGAATAGATTTCCAAATATTTTATTTATTTATAAGTATTATTTTATGTTTAAGGAATACCTGATGAAAAAAGCTAAGCTCTTTATCACAGGTATTGCCTAATGCTTACTTTGAGAGGGTGAGAAGTTTGCATTATATTATATATAAGCAAAATGCCAAGGAGGACATGTGCAAAGATTAAGGAGAACCATTTGATTTATGTGGGTCAAAATCATACTGGTTTTATTTTCTCCGTATAACAATGCAAGTCAAATGACCTATTTATGTTTTCAATTCATTATCTGTTGTGCAAAACAATAATAATAATCCTAAATCAAACAATCACACAACCCTAATTCATATCTAGCAATAACAATTAAAACAGTAAAAGAAAAACAAGCAACTTACGTGGTTCGGATTTGAATATCCTACGTCCACGGAGGTCAGAGATATTTTCACTATATCAAGAAGAATACAAGAACTTACAAGTACTCCTCAACCGTCAATGGCGAACAGAGCCTCGTTCTCTCTTCTAGCAATCTCACCTTGCCACCTCTCCCATCTGGTTTCGGCACCTCGGCCAAGTCGGCCCTTCGGCCACCTCTTCCTTTCTCTAGACTCTCTCTAGTTTTTGTCTATGTAAATTGTGAATAAGAAAAGCTCTAGATACCCCTATATATATAGTGAGAATTCTCTAACCTAAGTTAGGCCCCAAGACAAAAAAACTCATAAGCCCATAAGAATAAAGTAGGCTGGCCCGATTCCAAAATCTTCCTAAACCCTAGAATTCATACTACACGGCAACAATTCTCCACCTTAGTATGAATTCCATCAACTCCTGTAGTTAGAGTCTTCCCTTGTCTCTGTCTCTTTGAAGTTAAGACAGTCCTTTGCTGCTCATCTCTAAGGTTAAGACGAATCCCCATGCGCACCTCTAAAGTTAAGATGCCTCCCCGTTGTCACATCTCTAAGGTTAAGATGCATCCCTGTTGTCACATTCCTGAGCTTAGAATGCAACCCCCTTTCCCATCCTTTAGGTTAGGATGACCCCAACCCCTTCCGAGTCTTTGAACATTGCTCACCAGAAAACTGTACTCCTCGTACCATAACCACACTATCACAATCCTTCATATTGAACCAGGTCAAAACCTTCAATAAATAATTGGACTGGGATAGAAACAAGCTTCCCTCTGTGAATCCGTGCAAATATTTGTTCCCAAGATTCTTTGAGTTGTCCCCATGTCCTTCACCAAGACATCTTCCTGAAACTCATCATCAAAAGCTTCATATTCATCATCCGAGTGATCTAGGACCTAATCTACAACCTGTTGTTTTGGAGTTCCGGTCAGAGTTAACTCAACTCTTTTCTCAACACCCTGTGTATTAACCTGCTCCACATTCTCAACAACATCTCCTGTTGTTACATCAGTTTCATCCACAGACTCCACCTCCACAGAAATATCCTGCTTAGTCGATGTTCTCTCATTTTCCGCAACTAATACTTGACCAACAAGAGTAGTTCCTTCTAACACATAAAAAGCCATTGTGTTTCTTTCCCTTCAACACCATCAGGTTCCCTTTCTTCACATATAGAACTCCACCTTCACAACCATCATGTTGTGAATCAATATTCTTTCTTCTGATCTTTGGACCTTAAGGCAGATGTAACCTCCACTATGGTTAGTGATGTTGACCTTCCAAACACCAATGCATCCTGCAGATATTCATAAGATTTAGGCAATCAGCAACATCAGAGCCTTGTCTTCATCATCGATGCCTTGTCAGCGGCTGAAACCCGTCGCTGCAAATCATGCATCTCCACCTAGGGATTTTACCGTGCCCTCCTTCGTGAGCAAATCCTTCATATTCGACTTTCATAAACCAAAGTCGGTTTTCGCTGACAACTTCTCTACTTCAAACTTTACTGTTGATGTCATATCTCCGCTTCACTGATCAATAGGGTTTGGACTCCAGTCAATTTCCAGGGATTTCCCACAGACGGCGCCAATTGTTGTGCAAAACAATAATAATAATCTCAAATCAAACAATCACACAACCCTAATTTAGATCTAGCAATAACAATCAAAACAGTAAAAGAAAAACAAGCAATTTACGTGGTTCGGATTGATATATCCTACGTCCACGGAGGTCAAAGATCTTTCCACTATATCAAGAAGAATACAAGAACTTACAATTACTCCTCAACCGTCAATAGCGAACAAAGTCTTGTTCTCTCTTCTCTAGCAATCTCACCTTGCCGCCTCTCCCATCTGGTTTCGGCACCTCGGCCAAGTCGGCCCTTCGGCCGCCTCTTCCTTTCTCTAGACGCGTGTGAAACGTGTTTCTTATTGTGATTAAATTAAATTCTTATAATAAAACTTTCATAACATATATAGATAATGTTCATGTTCTATGTTACGTGCATAATTCGTGGATTTCCTCTTTGAACGCATGTGAAGCATTTTACTGTATTGTTGCATTTTTTTGTTATGTGTTTTTTTTAATGGGTAATGGGAGACCCACAATCATTAGAGCATCTAATTTGTTACTCCCATTCGAATTAAAATTTATCATTTGATTTTTATCACTATAATTTTATAATAGTTTTTTTTTTAATCAGAAAAAAAGATTTCATTAAGCCCAAAATCATGTTTAGTTTAAGAGGATTATGCATAATGGTATAAGAGGAATATGCATAATTTTATAATAGTTTAGTTTTCTTAATTATATATTCATCACTATATTATTTTAAATTAATACTCATCTGTCTTTCTAGATGATTTATATATTCCTTTTCGTCCGTTTTTTACATTGTTTATATTTTCTTTTTTAGCATCATGGGTTTTACATTAGCAAGAGTATTTCTACCTTATAGCTCACATCGAACTCAGCCAAGTCATGTCAATTACCATACACCCTACAAAATCAGAGTGTACAATTTACTTGAGTCAATAAAAGGTGCAATTAGAACAGAGATCATATATTAATCAGAAAAAATATGAGAAAAATGCCATGAACTAACATATGAGAAATGAACATAAGAAAAACTTGTTGACAGCAAATCTAATGTCTTTCGCTAGGTGACCTGTAGCACCAATGAAGGTCGCATATGTTGGACAAGTTGTGTGACATTAAGGTTGTCTCCCACAATCTCAATGATGTTCAGATACAATTGTCTAGCTTGTCTCACACAACATCTAGCCATTGGAGTAGACTGAATTTATCATATACGTGTGTTTACGTTATAGTTATAATTGACATGAATTATAGTTTATGAGTAATAAATTTAACCAACAAGGCAACAAATGACATTGAAGTTTGAAAATATTTGTATTCCTTCTCCATCTTTGCTAAGATGAGTGATTATAATAATGAAAGAACGGGATACGATACCCAAATTTATCTTTCACTTAGTGTTTTCTATCTTTTCTTTGGGATCAAAATAATCCTCACTCTTTATATACCCAAATAAGTACCATGTAAGATGGAGAATCAAGACGCAGCCATTCATCAAATCCTTTCTCTACTATACAGACTCATCTATTCCGATCTAGTTTGAATTCAAAATATTAATCACCAATTTCTTATTATTTATAAGATGAGAGGTCGGTGGTTTGAACTCAACAGAGTTATAAGGTGGTATAGAATTAGTGTACAGGAGTAGGGTAGATTATATTTGACAATAAATAATAAAATAAAAAGTAAAATAAAATAATCTAATGCATATTAAAATAATTTAAGGTCCACTTGGTTGCTGGGAGAACAACTTCAAAGTCCTTGCTGGCCAAATTGCACACAATATATCACTTTTGTAAAAGCTATCTTTAGAATTTGTGTTCACATTTTCCTGACTCTAAATATCCAAGTCAATTCTCACTTCATCCATCAGGATCTTGTTGAACTTACATCCTTTCCATACCATGTTTGTGACTTGGCAAGCTAATAGTCAGCAGAACTACATCTATACCATCTGTTCCGGCTCCCATTTTCAGCAATCTATCTTTACTATACATTTTGTTAAAACAAACCATACATAAGATAACTGTGTTCTAGGCATGGCTGGATTTCCAAAGGAAAAAAAAAAAAAAAACTTCCTCCATGCATCTATTCCCCCTATCTCCTCTTAATTCGTGATAGATTTTAGTAGTTTATCTTTGCAGCTAGAGAGGGCAGTCTGCCAAGCACTCAGATACACAGAGCAAACAACGCTAGGAACAACAATGACTGGACTTTTGTAAGCTTAACCAAATAACACCCACCTCAACAAAGTATGGTACGTAATCATCATGTTTAAATGGAAACATATTTCTCTCAAGGAGCTTCAGACGTAGTTCAGATTCTTCAGAAACAACACTCTCCTCTTTTTCATTTCGCACATCTTCAATGGATATGGAAATTACTCCAAAGTCTAGCTTTCTATTTCACCTTTTCTCGAGGGATTGTGTCAACTTGTTGGAAGCATTCATTGCTCCAATTTTTTTGACTTCCTCTCCCTTGTTTCATCATACACCTCTATTCCTTCTAGACCTATGAAATCAAACTTTGATGTTATGGAGGAAAGAAGATACCAATGTAGTACATACTTAGAAATCATTAACATTTATACCAAGAGAGACACAAACAACTTATACTATCTGCCTGACGTCTTGGCCAAGTGAGAAGGATGAGTAATGTGAACACACTCAAGAACAAAGCCATCATAAATCTACTTGCACTGCCATAGTATGTGAATGAAGAAGATAGAATACAAAATTTAATCATTAATGAATTTCTACATAGATTCATATTAAGTTCTCCCAATTTAGCCTCGCATAAACTAACGCGCGCACACACAGCTATATATATTATATTCCAGAAAAGGGTTCACTTGCAAACCATATTACAAACAACAATCAGTTGAGTTGAGGGAAACTTAAACATTTTATAATTAAAAAAAAAAAAACGCAAGAGCGGAGTTGATAATTCGAATCCTGTCCAGCATATAAAGAAATAACCACACATTAACAACCAATGCATATAAAACAATAACCACAATCTGGATTACCTAGCATCTTGTCCATGAATCTTTGCATACTCCACCAACTTAATTTAAGGAGTAGGAAGCTATTGGAAACACCCTCATTCCATAATTAGCCACTTCACAAACATAACACCCACAATTGATCACCAGACTTCATGTTCCAAACCTTGCCCTCATGACCATGTATTTTCTACTACTTTATGAATTAGCAGAAAACTTTATAGGAGAACAATGTAAGCTAGTTGTAGGTTTTTATAATAAAGTTACAGGTAGTGATATAGTCAGAGTTAAATTATTAATCACTACAAGAAAACAGTCAAATAGAGGCGGAATAATAGCGACAGGATGCGATCCGTCGCAAAATAGCGACGGATAAGGAAGAGGCGGCCGAAGGGCCGACTTGGCCGAGGTGCCGAAACCAGATGGGAGAGGTGGCAAGGTGAGATTGCTAGAGAAGAGAGAACAAGACTCTGTTCGCTATTGACGGTTGAGGAGTAATTGTAAGTTCTTGTATTCTTATTGATATAGTGGAAAGATCTTTGACCTCCGTGGACGTACGATATATCAAATCCGAACCACGTAAATTGCTTGTTTTTCTTTTACTGTTTTGATTGTTATTGCTAGATCTAAATTAGGGTTGTGTGATTGTTGATTTGGGATTATTATTATTGTTTTGCACAACAATTGTAGGGTTGTGTGATTGTTTGATTTGGGATTATTATTATTGTTTTGCACAACAATTGGCGCCGTCTGTGGGAAATCCCTGGAAATTGAAACTCAATGCCTGTTCAAGCACATAGTTTTGCCAGAACAATAACAAATGTTTCAACATGCCACAAATCAACAAGGTTCAGGGATCAAATTCTTGCTCAACAGTCACAGATGAAAGGCTATGAAATCAAGCATGAACCACCCTCAGAACCAAATCATGTTCTTCACAGAAAAACATTTAGGAACACCATTCATTCAAACCTTTCTTTCTGTTATTTCGGAAGAAGGCATCCAAACATACAATATATACACACAAAAAAACCAACCCAATGAATTATGTTTGTTCTAACTCTAACCTTGAGGGAACATTGCATCATAAATAATAAACTTGGAAACAATAATAATTCTCACGTGCAAACTGCAAACACTCTGATCCAAGCACATCAAATCAAATCATAATTCACCACCACTAAATCTAATCATCAACAATTCCAATGTTAGTTAAGGAAATCGTGCAAAAACAACCTTAAAACGCAGAATTACTCTGTTGATCCACCAAGACACGAATTCAATCAGATAAACAAGTTTGTATCCAATTTGATGCATGCAATGAACGAATTACTATCATAATATTAGATCAAAAGATCATGCTTGGGAAGAACATGAGGTTGCGAATTTAGTCACATCGATATTGCTCGATGAATGAAACTTTTCCAGAGAGAATCTTACTGTAAGATTATAACAAATCAAATCCTAGTTCCTTATTATTAATGCTAAAGCTCTTGATGACACACAGACACACTCATATGGTGGTTTTGCTGAAATATAAAACAGAGAATACATCCTCAAGGACGTACCTGCACCAGGGTTTCAACAACGAATTTAGTGTAGAGAAAGATGGAAGTCAATAAGGAGACCACCAGAAACAGCGTAAGATAGCACCACGACAGGGCCTCGGAAATTCTGGGCCTCAAGTCCTGCTAGAACAAATATTCCAGCATAGATTTCTTCATCTGGTTATGGCTATAAGCCTTAAGGCCCTTGACCTGCAGTTCCTCCTCTATGCCCTACCAGGTCAGGACACGGTCCATGAAGCGAGATGGAGTTCTGCTTCAGCGCATTGAAGTAATTGTCGAAGCTCTGGAATGATTACTCGGGGGATTTATCGTCTTTTAAGCAGCATAGACTCCACACCAGGCACATTCCATCACTACTATCCTACAACCCTGCTCCCATTTATTATACTTGTTTCTGCACATAAAACGTTTGTAAATATTATTAATTCATTACTTATTCTACACAGCCTTATAAATTGTACAGTAATTGTAAACATAGTTTTCGAAAAAGAAAAAAATGTTTATAATGCTTTTGCACCGAGAAGACTCTTACTACTTTCTAAAGAGAGGCTTTATATGGCCTTAAAAGCAGCATTTCTAATGTGGCCTGCTTTAAATTCATTACCTTAAAAAGGCCTTGCATTCTGATCAGAGTGCTTATACCTTCCAGTAATGCCAAGCATGCCATTGTCCAGTACTACACAGTTAGACCATAAAAAGCTCTCATGGTGATCACAAAATAAAAAGGATGACAAATGGTGTACACACATTGGATCATGCTTACTACACATAGTTATTTAGTATGGATCTTCTCATATTCAAGCAACATAAGCTAGGAAAAGAGGTGGAATTTAGTTTGTTGATTGGTAGAGTGGAATTTAATTTTAAACACATCGACTGCATGGTCCTCCATGGTAGATGCATAGCCGATAAGCATATAAAAATGAGTAACAATTAGAAGCCCCCACCCCAAACAAAAGCAACTTTCGACAACGACATCCCATGACAATACGATTATTGAAGATTTTATATCTTCAAAATATTTTGCACTCATCACTTCCTTCAATATGAAATATTTAATTTTGATACTAATTGAATATTATTTTAACTGATATAATTGGTTATTCACTCCAACTATAAACAAACATGAGATGAAGTAATCAATTCTTCTTACTATAGCTCAATTGGTTATACTGAGATGAAACTAGAGTTTATAGCTTCAATTGTAGCAAAGTGTGGGATTATTTATAGTTTATTTTTATATTTGTAATGGTGGTGAATTGTACAATTATTAAAAAAAAAGTAATCAATTCTTCTTCATCGACAGAATGGAATTATACAACAAAATACAAATAATAAAAACTATATCCATTGAATACAGAACAGAGAGTTCATCAATAGAAAACTTTTCCCTGGGCAAAATCTTGAATAATGAAAGATATGAAAAGTCGATTACTCACCTCGCCATGCCTCGGTGTTCTCTAGATTTGAAATTTCAAATGAACCAAGAAATCACAATCGATTATGAATGACCATGTACCTTACCTGTCCTTAACCCCACACCAAAGTTTGATCGCAATCAATTCAATTTACGCCACCAATTAGGATTTCGAACGGAATAGTTGTTGAACACCTGCGAGATGAGGAAAACCGCATCACGAAATGAGAGAATAGAAAAGAGATAGACTTGACGAAGAAGACGAATCTAGAGGGGCAGAACTTCAGCGCCGATGGAGAAGGAAAAAAAAATGGAAAGAAAGAGAAAAATCAGCAAGTTGCGTATTGTCCACGCGCGTTTTGTTCACTTATTAAATAGAGGTTAATATATATATATATACTCGCCGCACTCTTAATTAATTAATCAATCCATCTCACCGCTTGCACCAATCCATCTCCCTATTTCTTTCTTTAATAGCCACATCCTATTTCATATATATACTAGCTCCTGCGGCATATGTATACTAGCCTCAATTAATCCATTAATCCATCCATTAATTAATTCATTGATTCGTTGATTGCCGCATCCTGTTCTATGGTAACTCTGTTCTCTTGTTTTCACCATGACCAGCTCCTCTGCTCATGTTGGGAATAACCGTCAGCGTACTCTTCGCATTGTTCCTCCCCCGGCTCCCGTACCGGCCAGCCCACAACATCAGTACGGGCATTGGCACTGGGTACCTCAATCCACTGCCCCTCCTCGCGCTCCATCGTGTTTGTTTCCCATTACTGCCTGGATCCGACCACAACAGCTGGTCCCGAATCCGAACGCCGGTATCTTGGGCCCTGCTCCTGGCCAACGAGCATATGCGACTTATGCTAGGACTCCAGTTTCTACTGTCCCGAATGATATTAATGCGGCTAGGCACACGGTCACATTAAATCCACCAGACCCATCTTGGTACATGGACACCGGCGCAACCTCTCACATGACTTCCGCCACTGGTACTCTCTCGTCTTATTTTAATTTGAGCAATTCTAATTCAAATATTATTGTGGGTAATGGTCAGTCAATTCCGATTCGTGGTTATGGTCATACTAGTAACTCTCCCCCACACCCTCTGTTATCTCTCAAAAACGTCTTGCATGCTCCCAACCTTATAAAAAACCTTATTTATGTCCGTCATTTTACCACCGATAATTCTGTGTCAGTTGTTTTTTATCCTTATGGATTTTCTATTCTGGATTTTCAAACGGGGGTGCCTATCATGCGATGCAATAGTCAAGGGACTCTATATCCTTTGACATCCCTCACCTCGTCAACATCCAGTCCATCCACCTTGCTGCAATTTCTTCCGACCTCTGGCATGCACGTTTGGGTCATCCAGGAATTTCAATTTTAGAAAATCTTCGCTTAGCTAGTAATATTACGTGTACTAAGCCTTCACTTTCTAGCTCTTCTCGTTCTTGTATTCTTGGCAAACATGTGAAATTGCCGTTTTCTTCTTCTTTGACTACTACTTTGTCGCCTTTTGATATTTTATATAGTGATTTATGGACATCTCCAGTTTTAAGTACTTCTGGTCATCGGTATTATGTGCTTTTTCTGGATGATTATTCTAATTTGTATGGACCTTCCCTATATCACACAAGTCTGATGTCTATGATAAATTTGTACTTCTCAAGAATCATATCTCTCCCAATTTGAACGTGGTATAAAGAATATTAAATGTGATAATGGGGGGGGGGAGTATGATAATTGTCGTTTTCGTACTTTTTGTGCATCCAATGGAATAGGTTTTCGCTTTTCTTGCCCTCACACCTCTTCCAAAAATGGCAAAGCTGAACGTAAAATTCGATGAATCAATAATGTCATGCGCACCTTATTGACTCATGCGTCCTTACCTCCATCATTTTGGCATCATGCCCTCCAAATGGCCACCTATCTCATTAATATTTTGCCTAGTAAAATATTAAATCATGCCTCTCCAGTCAACTCTTTTATCATCGTATGCCATCATACTCTCATCTCCGTGTGTTTGGTTGTCTTTGCTATCCTCTTATACCAAACACTACTATTCATAAATTGCAAGCACGTTCTATGCCGTGTGTATTTTTAGGTTATCCTCCAGATCACCGTGGCTATAAGTGTTATGATTTATCATCTCGCAAAGTGATTATATCTCGTCACGTTCAGTTTGATGAGACTCAATTTCCTTTTTCTTCTCTTCCTTCACCATCAACTGGTTCGTATGATTTTTTAGATCATTCCCCCACTCCTTGGCTTCAAAATTGTTTGCATGCCCCACGTGCAACACTTGATCCTTTATCACCGGCCCAACCTAGTTCCCCAGCCTCTCCAACCCACTCGGCTACCTCTCCTCTGGGCTCACCAGCACCTCCGGCCCAATCAGTACCACCCCATCTCCAGCACAGTCCAGCTCTTCTTTGGACTCGGCTGGCAGCCCTATTTCGCCCACTTCACAGCGTCCAAGTGTTGATCCTATTCCCATACATCCAGACATTCGGCCTTCTCCACCTCCCCGCGCCCTTCCAAGTCCAAGTAAGATGGTCACGCGTAGTCAACGTTGTTTTTTTGCTCCAAAAATTTTTGGATTTGCATACTACGGTATCAAAATCGCCACTTCCTCGTAAACCTTTCTTCCTATTCTATGTTTGTTTCATACATTGATGTTGATTGGGCAGGTTGTCCTGATACACGTCGACCGACGTCCGGTTACTGTGTTTTTCTTAGGACTAATCTACTCTCCTGGTCTGCCAAACGACAGCCTACCATCTCTCGCTCCAGTGCGAGAGCTGAATATCGTGGTGTTGCTAATGTGTTTCCGAGTCATGTTGGCTTCGCAACTTATTGTTGGAGCTTCATTGTTCGATTTCGAAAGCTACACTCGTCTATTGTGACAATGTGAGTGCCATCTACTTGTAGGCAATCCGGTGCAACACCAACGCACCAAGCATATTGAGATAGATATTCATTTTGTTCGTGAACAAGTTGCTCGTGGGCAGGTTCGTGTGCTACATGTGCCTTCTCGCTATCAGATAGCGGATATCTTACCAAAGGACTACCACAAGTGCTCTTTGATGATTTTCGTACCAGTCTCAATGTGTGTCAACCTCCCGTTTCGACTGCGGGGGTGTGATAGATTATATAATTAGTTGTATATAATTAGATAATCTTAGAATAGAAGTTAGTTTATAGTTAGGACAGCTATTTACTTATGAGATAATGATCAGGACTCTTTGGGTTGTATTGCCTATATATAGTTACGTAATGGAATGAAATCATTCACGGGAAATATTTTTTTACATTCACTTAGGTACACGATTGAGAGAGCGTTTGGTGTTTTAAAGAAGAGATTCCCTCTTTTAGATGCTCATATGTACTGGTCATATGAAACACAGATTAAAGTAGTCATTGCTTGTTGTGTGCTACATAACTATATTAGGCATGTCGCTCTGAATGATACAATTCTATGTGAAGCCATGGAAGATGAAACTTTGGAGAGAACTATTGAAGAACAGAGAGAAAGAACATTGAGGGAAGAAAGTATCGAGAGTATAAAGTGGAGGCAAAAAAGAGATGAAATAGCTCAAGCTATGTATGAGGATTATATAACTAGGATATGAGAAGTAATTTTTCTTAAAGGTTGTTAGACGTGGATGTTTTTATTGCTCATTTTTATTGGATTGCAGGGAACTTTCTACTTTCTAAATTATATATATGTTCAGATATTGTAATGATGTTCTTTGATTTTTGCATTTAACTATGATGTGGTTGATAAAATACTTTCGGATTGTTAGTCGTGCTCATTTTATCGTACCACATATTATGATGTATGTAGATATGGTTGCAACAAAGGGTGATAAGAATGATAGCAAACAAGATGGTGAAGCAAAGAAACTAAGGTGGAGTACGAGTATGGACCGGTTCTTGCTTAACTTGCTTGTTGACGAGGCCAAGAAAGGCCACAAAGTTGACAAAACATTTAAGAAAACCAGCTTTGTTCGAGCAGCGAAAGAAGTTTCAAACACTTTAAGCTTGTTTGTACCTGGGAGAACGTGGATAATAGAATGAAAACAATTAAAAGGAATATTAAGGAGCTAAAAAAGGTTGAAAGCAATAAAAATGGGATGAGTTGGGATGACAAGAAAAAGATGTGGATATGCCCTGAAGATGTTTACAGATATTACATTCTGGTAAGTGCTTTTCAATCGAACAAATCAATTTTGTCCATTATCGTTCTTAACGAGTTATATTTATTTATTTATTTATTTTCTAGTCACATCCCAAAGGAGCACCATACTTGAACAAGGTTATCCCTATGTACGATGAACTGCATGTTGTGTGTGGGGATGATCAAGCCACGGGATCTTTTGCCAGGTCTAGTGGAGATGTGTTTGATATTAATGAAGAGCTTGAGATTAACCTTGATTATGCCATCAATTAATTGCAAACAAACGGACCTAAAAAAGATGTTTTCTCCAGAAATAAGGAAGCATGGAAAAAGACCTCGTTCTATGGATGAGTTCAGTGTAAAGGTTGATAAACTTGCTGATGCAGTTGGAAGTGTGGCTGAGGCAATGAAATCATCCAATAGCGAAGAGTATACAAAGCGGTTGTATGATCATGAATAGTGAAGGGTTTTATGAACTGATTCTTGAGGCTGCATTTGAACATTTAAATGAAAATGATAAGATTGCAAGGTCATTTCTTGTGAAAAGTGTAGATGGAAGATATCGATGGCTGAAGAAATTTGAGTCAGAGATGAATAGTTAGCTTACTATGATAGGTGGTACTACTATGTTTGGGATTACATTTGCTTTTTTGTTTTATTTTTCGTCGAACACGGCAAAAAATTCAATTTTGGGTATTACATTTTCTCATTTTTTAGAAATAAAGTGATTGAGTTTTATAAATTCTTGAAAGTTTGTTACGTTTAGGTATTTCATGTTTAGATTTGTATTTAACTGCGATTAAAAATGGTTGTTCCATGGAGTATGACGTGTTTCTTGTGGAGAATGATATGGATGGCATTGAGTAGCTGGGTTGTTTCTTGCTTAACTGTTGCTGATGAAATTGCTGGTTCTTTGAAAACAGGGGATATTGGTCCCTATCATGTAGGTTGAGTTGTATTGTATAGCACGGTTTATTTATGTCGTTTCTTGTTTATTTTGTAAAATTATATATGGAGCTCGGGTACTCATAACTAAAACAGGAGAATGATCATCTATTTTCCTAGGAAAATTAAGGTGCAACCAAATAATTGGAAAATAAGGAAAAAAAAATATTTTCCTAAAAAGAATTTCAGGAAATTTTGATTTTCCCCTTTTTTTTTTCTTTTCCCCTCTTTTTCCTCTAACCAAATGAAGCGTTATAGTATAAAATACTATTAAGTAAATTTGAACTGAACTGAACTTACTGATCTGAATTGAACTGATAAATAAGGTAGTGATGTCCACATAGAAATACTAACTCTTATTGTTTATTCAGTCAAATACGATCAGTTTGATTAAATGTCGGTCAAACTTTTCAATGGGTCATAGCCAATATAACGCTTAATGATCGATAATTAACATATACTATTAGTTATGACCCAAGAAAAGTTGGAACCAACACATTGAAACTAATCATAAATATAACATCATCACACTTATTGAGTTATATAAGTCTAAGTAGTAATTAGGCTAGTTACATGTTACTTCAATTCATCAATAAAAATCGAAAAACATTTAAACAATGCATCAAACAAGACTTATAATTAAAATCCTATATTCATCAATCAAAATGGAAAAACAGTAGCAATTCAATTCATCAATCAAAATTGAAAACAGTAGCAATTCAACCCTAAATCCTAAACCCAAAAAAAAAAAAAAAAAAAAAACAATGCATCAAAGAAGACTTAACCCTTACCCCTAATTCGAGCATAACCCTCAACCCTAAACCCATAAAAATTGAAAATTCGAGCATAACCCTAAACCCTAAACCCATCAACCCGAGCAGAAATTCGTGCAATTCAACAAACACTACTAAAAAACTAAGCTTTCTTGTGACAAAGTAATGTAACTGAAACTATTGCGGTCACAATCACATCAGTATAACCTTATGTTTGAAAATATATGTAGTTAATGTTTGAACATATGAATTTCTACCGTCACATTATGTCCACTAAAATGAAGTATCATGAAAATCTATGTATATGACTACAAGTCATCACATAAGAAATTGAAGCATCCGGGCTTTTATAAAAATAAAAATAAAATACTTTTGTGACATCATGTTTTCACAAAAGTGAGATTGGTATTAGCTGTATCAATAAAAAAACATAATCAACAAATTATGTTTAGTGACACTTTTAGTCACATAAGTTTCCAATACACATAAAACACACACCTATCAAATTAAAAAAACAAAATTGTATTTTGTAGCGGTTTGTAGTCATATAAGTTTCCAATACATACATAAGTATCATATCGTGTGCATACAAGAATCAAAATTTTTCGCATTTTCTATTTGTCCTCTCCTCTCACTCGTTAAGGATCAATTAGATTTAGGTGATATCTTAGCATCTTAGTAGATTTTAAGTTTCCTTCAGAACTTAAAATTATATGTATGGTCGATTTTCTGAATTTCATAAGTGTTAAGTTATGTGTCTTATCTTTATGTATTTATGTATTAAGTAGAACATCTCATTATTTTATCCTAAATATGAGGTCTTAATCATAGGCTTTTTAGTAGTGAGAAAGATATTCTCATAGAATTTCATGATAGGCATGTATTTAACATCATTTTGCGTATCACGAAGAAATGTGGTTAAACATGAGACAAAATGATGTTAAATATCACTATCTTATCTTTTGCCTATCAGAAAGAAAGGTGGCAAAATGATGTTAAACATCACTATCATATATTTTGCCTATCTGCGCCAGGAATTCGTGAGTATTGAGCTTTGTTTGTTGACCTATTCTGTAAGTGATTACTTGTAAAGCTTTACGTGTTAATACCATGTGAATTGTGGATGGTAACGGAGAATGTGCGTAAATTTGCATAATCAAACTTTTCTAGCTAGTAATTGTTTTAAAACTTTGGATGATCGATACACTATTGATAATAACTTGTTCCAAATATCAAGGTTTGTTGTGTTGTTAAGGTAAGAAAAAGGAGGGAAATGTTCTTATTTTCCTCAATCAAGTTACACCAGGTACAAAGTCATATATTCAAATGTTAACTATATTTACAAAGTCAGTGGATTGGATTGTTTTAGAGTTTCAAGAGAGGAATGTTATGGAGGCTGTCAAGATGTTTTTACTTTTTGTCTTCTTTATCTTCGAAGGGGTTTAAGGAGGTTCGGGATTGGATGGTTGGTAATACGAATTTGAAGAGATTGGTTTGGGTTCATGTGTATGGGAGGGGCGAAGCTGGTATGTATATTAATGTGACTGTAGTAGTTGCAGTTACATTAGTTTGTTACAAGAAGCTTAGTTTTTTAGTAGTAAAAAAAATTATTGTGACTCGTGAAATTCTGAATACCGGCATTAATGTTCATACATAGGTTTTAATTTGAAATCAAGGTTCATAATCGATGGGGAATCAAACTGTTGTCTCTGTAGTATCTAATTTGATTGTGATTTTACTCAACCGTGACCTTTTTCCACCCATAGAAAATGTGTAATAGCAAGTCAATGCCAAGCTACAACCACATAAATAAATATTCCCACCAATTTACTCAGAGTTTACAAAGCTAATTGTTTTTCTAAAAATATCTTTGTCACATAGTGATAATTTTAGTAATTGGTAATAGAAAGACTTTAGCCAGCTCCAGTTTCAGCAAAGTCATCAATATAATTCAAAATTGAAAAGAAAGGTGTAGTTTCAAACACATTTCTTCCTGATAGGCAAAATGATTAAACATCACTATCCTATCTTTTGTCTATCATTTTGTTTCATTTTGCCTATCATTTCGTCTCATGTTTAACCACATTTCTTCGTGATAGGCAAAATGATGTTAAACATCACTATCTTATCTTAGATACATGCCTATCATGAAGAAATTCTATAAGAATACCTTTCTCACTACTAAAAAGCCTATGATTAAGACCTGATATCTAGGTTAAAATAATGAGATGTTCTACTTAATACATAAATACATAAAGATAAGACACATAACTTAACACTTAATTATGAAATTCAGAAAATCGACCATACATATAATTTTATGTTCTGAAGGAAACTTAAAATCTACTAAGATGCTAAGATATCACCTAAATCTAATTGATCCTTAAATGAGAGGAGAGGACAAATAGAAAATGAGAAATTTTTTGATTCTTGTACGCACACGATATGATACTTATGTATGTATTGGAAACTTATATGACTACAAACCGTAACAAAATACATTTTTTTTATTTTTTTATTTGATAGGTGTGTGTTTTATGTGTATTGGAAACTTATGTGACTACAAAGTGTCACTAAACATAATTTGTTGATTATGTTTTTTTATTGATAAAGCTAATACCAATCTCACTTTTGTGAAAATATGATGTCAGCCCGTTAAAAATCGGTCCGGCCCGGCCCATTAACATATTGGTCCGGCACGGACCGAACCGTATATTTTTAGGGGCCTTTAGGGGCCATCATATACTGGCCCAGCCCAACCCGTTAAAAACCTGCTGAACAGCCCAGCCCAGCTTGCACAGGCCCAACCCGGTAAGCCCACAATTTTCTGTATATAATTTCAGGATTTATAAATAGGCAGTGGGCTCTAATTGGATCAATTATTTAGACATGATGAATATTGGGTTCTAATTGAATGAAAAGCCCAACAATACAAGTCCAACCCAATTTCTATATTTCCAACTTCCAAGCCCAAGAATCGTGTGTTGTAGTTTGTAATGATCCACTCATCCAGGTAACCGTGTTACTAAAGTTGTTTCTAGGCCATTTTCTGATGTTGTGCAAGTGTGCATAATGTATTGTCATTGAGCCTAACTATAATTAGTAGTTTGAATTAGTACTTCACCGTTTAGTATGTGATTTACTAGTAGTAATTAGTAGAGCAGAGTAGCAGACTAGTAGTAGTACTAGTACTAAACCACTATATGTTACTAAGATTTGAGCATTTTAATTTTTAGTACATTACATCTCCGGTGTAAAATTGCAAATATATGTAGATTCTAGTAGTGTGTTTTTTTAATGAAGAAAAATGGAGGGAAAAAAAAACAGCACGAGCCTGGCCCGAATTTAGGCCCGGCCCAGCCCAGCCCGCACTGTATAGGGCCGAGGGCTGTGTTGGGCTCACTAATCTTGAGAAAAGCCCGGCCCGGCACGTGAAAAATGGCCCAGCCCAGCCCAAAACCTTAATGGTCTGGGCTTTTGCGGGCTAGCCCAGCCTGGCCCGATAGTCACCTCTAGTGACGGTACAAATTCATATGTTCAAACATTAACTATATATATTTTCAAACATAGGGTTATACTAATGTGATTGTGACTGCAATACGTAGTTTCAGTTACATTAGTTTGTCACAAGAAGCTTAGTTTTTTAGTAGTGAAATTAAACAACACAATTCATAAACGAAAATTCGAGCATAACCCTAAACCCATCAAAAGCTGGAACTAATATGCAAACAAGTTATAAATAAGGTTTAAATACATAATAATAATGCTCAACAACGTCAATTGGAAGAAATTTGACAAAAAAAAAAAAGAAATTCCAAAAATTAGTGTTTCGAAAGTTACCTTTCGATAGGTAGAACAATCCGAGAAGAGAAGGAAGCCACAAACCGGTAGACGAGCTTCGTCATGGTGGTCGTCCGCGGCGGAGGATGGTGGGGATAACCATTTCGGAGGAGGAGAGGCAGAGAACCAGAAGAGAATGAGAAGAGAAGGAGAAGAGTAAAATGAGCATAATCTGCTCGTCGATCTGTTTTTAGATCTAGTTTACCAACGGTCGGTAATTTCTATTTTATTTTATTTTTATTTTTTTCTCTAGTTTAAAAGACAACAAATTTATCGACGGATATATTATCCGACGGTAAATTCAACCGCACTATCTGTAAACAAGACGAACTGAGCATCACAACTCAGTTCGTCTCTATCCATCGGTAAAATTCCGATTCGTCGCTAAATTAGCAATAGATAGTATCCATCGGTAAATCTCGTAGTAAATTTAGATTTTTCTTGTAGTGAGAGCTAACAGCTCCGCCATGGACGGAGCTGAAGCTCCGATCTGGAGCTGAGGTCCATCTTGGCCGGAGATAAACACAGTTCCATCCATGGCGAAGCTCTGCCATGGATGGAGCTTACAGCTCCGGTCATGGTGGAGCTGTTTAGCTCCGCCATGGACGCTCCAGAAGCTCCGATCTGGAGCCTTTTTTTTTTTTAACAGACATTGAACTTTTGTGGATAGTACTGCTTTTTTTTTTTTTTTCGAACTGTACATCTATCTTTCACCACTTCAGTTCCCTTCCACTACGCCACCTTATAACCGTGGGTAGTACTACTTTGGTTTCTAGTTATTAATTACATGTAGTTTGTGTGCGATGCATATCTAAATTGGCTTCATCGTTTTTTAAATTTACACTAATAATTTTGTTAGATCTGTAAATAAATGTATGCAAGTATTTTGTTGCCACAATACAATACAGTTGATGTGTAAATAGTGACATGCTACTAAAGGACACACATCAAACAAGTTTCAGTTCCTTGACGGCCAAAACAGAATTAGTAATTAAGAGAAAAATAAAGTCAATTAGTAAATTAAGAGCAACTTTGATTTTGTATTGAGAAAGAATATTAATTAGCTTTGTTGGTTGGATGACAACCATAACTTGAACAATTGACTTTCATGGAAATATATAAACAAAGTCATCAAATAGAAATTGGAATTCATGGACAACAAGATTTATGTATTCTTTTTCAATTAAAAATAATATATTTAGGTATTTAATCTAAATTTGCTAGCATGAAATATGCTGTATGATTTATCATAGTATCTTCCTGGTCAGTAAATGCACTAAAGTATCACAAGTGCCTAATCAAGAAATATAAAAAGTAAAATTCTGCAACTTGTAACCAACAAGTCTTGGAGGAACTAGCTTATTGGCATATTGCATTCAATGAGTGAGGCCATTTTTGCAGAAGAATCAAGGTTCAAGTCTTCGAAACTCCAAAGCAACTAGACTACTTGATCCATGACAAGACAAAGGGTATCTCCATCACACACTGATATCACTGTAGTATTTATTATATTATGACCGTATTTAGTGTTAACTTATCAGCTTGATAAACTTATTCGATAGTTTGATTCCAAAAGGTATGTAAGCTGAATACCGAACTAGTAGCTGACAGGCTATCAATTTCAACTATCTATCAACTACCAAGTAGCAAGCTAGAAATCGACTATCAACTAGGCTATAAGCGAGCTTTGCTAAACAAAACCTATGGAGGCTCTACAAAGTACAAACACTAGAAACTACAGATTCATCCTGAAATAGTATGATTGGAAGTGCCTCACAACTTCACATATTGACATAAACAATGCATAAATATGGAAGTTAAACCGAAAATATGCATACCTTACCGACAGTTGACAAATTTATAAACTAATCACAAGTAAACTCACATGTATACATCATCAACATTTCTAAGTATTCTTAATCTTCTGGGTAAGGTTAAAAACCAGCTATGTGCATCAAGTAGTTGTTTACCTCTCACACATTGATCCATCTAATCATCATTCCCAAAAGACACAATTGTTTTCTTGACTTTCTGTTAGCTCCAACTGGATAAACTCCATTGTCAATATTCTTCATATATATATAGACAGACACCTACTTATCTTCACCAACAGTATCATATCCATAACAAATCAATCCCATTTCAACTTCTTGATTGTGCCTCCCCATCACAGACAGGCCATGAGACCATCAAGCTCATACGACGGAACATTGGTCCGACTTTGAAGCTACCAATGCACGAGGAGTCTCGCGTGATCAGCAAAGTAAAGCCAAAGATTCGAATAATTCATATAATTGCGCCAGAGATCATAACTACAGATGTTGACCACTTCAGGGAGCTTGTACAGAAGCTAACAGGCAAACAAGCTGCAGCACGAAAACGAAGTTCAAAGAAGAGGAGTAAAGTTTCATCTGAAGTACTAAAGGCAGCACCAAACACATATGCTACCAAGCAAACGAAGAACATGGAATCGTCGTCAGGCATGCCTTTTACAATGAACAAGATGAAGAAAGAGGATCATGAAGAGACATACGGGATGGAGAATCCAAATTCGTTTCTGAGTTTCCTTGGAGATGTGGATGGATTCATTCACGAGATGAATGAGTATCCCCTGCTTCCGTTCAGGACATCTCAGGTGAATACGTACGGTCAGATGCCTCTTTGTTAGTTGAAAACTTCATTTGATAGATTGATCAGATTAAGGGCTTGTGTGCAGAGAGAGTGACTATGTATTCATTGATTATTGGTTTTCTTTTATGATTGCATTGGGGTGGGGGAGGTGGAGTGTTTGGGATTGGTCCTATGATATGCTTGTCCTTCAGGGAATTACCTGAAACAGGTTTCCTCTGATACACATTTGTCGTTAAAAAAAAAAAAAAAGTTTCTAGATGAGCCATATAGTGAAATTCTCAATGGACATATGTATACCATCTGCAATGGTAGGAATTTTGACAGCAGAAAAATTCTGATCAATGATGATGACGATGTCAGATGAAACACCGATCAAAGAATACGGTTATGATGCATGCTCTAGCAGAAACTCTTGGATGTGATTGATTCAGCACAGAAGAGGAAGATTCCCTCAAATACATGTTTGCATAATTGCATTGATCCATAGTAAGCATTTGTATGCTTTGACAAAACTGGATTTGTATGTTTATCGCATATTCGTTTACATGATATGGCCAGCAGTTGGATTGGACTTATTTCCAGTATGTATGATATTGAGATTGTTCATAGATTTTGTTCCATTTATGGCTTCTAATTAAAGTTGTTCCAGATTAGCCCCAGTTACCCCTGCAATGCATTGGACATAAAGCCATACAGAATAGGTATGCATACTCTTATGACAACTCTACCCCAAACTGTCTTTTACAGTTCTTACTACGTTCCAACCACATTCTTCCCTTTCACGTGCCAAACTCGACTGGAGGCCACACTATGAATGCAGATTATGATGCTATGCAGAAGTAAGCCCCAAGGTTGAAGCCAAGAACCCCACACTGATTGTCTAGCCAAAGATGCAAGCAATAGAAATAGAACTTTGGCAAGGAATAAGAAGACTTGAGATAAAGAAAATAGGCATGACGAAAATAGTTTCCATTCAACATGCTACTGCTACTGATTCAACCCAATTATCTTGCCAATTACATCTTAGCCTGTATAAAGCAAGACAGTTCCCTGCATCTGGGAGCTGAGCTCTGCAAATATTGCAAATAAATTGGGGCTCAAGACGTAATAAACGGAAATATCTTATTAAACGAGTATAACTATCATTCCTGTATGACACTGTCTCGAAGATGAACTTACACATCGATGTCCAATAACTTTTTTCTTTTTTCACAACAGATTGAAACAATTACATGAGCATGTAAAAAGACAACCATCACAACCGCATGGAGTTTCTTTTACATTTGATGATTTGTTGAAACAAATCTGCACAGAATACGTGACCTTGTGAAGTTAAATGGCTCTTCCGTCTTCAGTCTTTACCTTTCTACATCCATTTTCATTCTCCCGAAGAGTGGTATGATAACTACGGCTCCAAATGAATTGTCAAAGGCATGTTAGATGTGGTACCTAACAGAGAAAATTCACAAAAATAAGTATCAGTAAGAACTAATGAATGATACTGTATTAATATGCATACAAGTCGCAATGAAGGGATGCACCGGCAAGAAGCATGACAACCTAGACCATGTATAGTACTTAACCATTAAAGCCTTTGATGCAGTTCAATGGGTATGCCAATAACTAAAAACGCAAAATAAGTAGAAAGTCACCGAAACAAAAACAACGTATTCCCTAAACAAATGATATTAGAATTTAAAAGCAAGTAATGGCCTTTTAGGTTAACATGGAACTATCTTGAGTTCCAAGAGAACCCGCAATTCTGGATGAGGAAAGAATGTGCCTCTAAAACATGAAACATTGAATCTCTAGCGGGCAACTGCCTGTAGTTTGTACAGATGCCAGGTCTGAGGAATAATAGACCCGACGGCTACAAATCATCCACAGTATTTGATAAAGTTGGCAGCTTTGTCAAGGTCATGGGTGCATTACAGCCACAGGGTCTATGTATTGCACATCGACCTGGTCCCAGAAAAATCACATGCCATAACTATCACAATGAAGAAAAGAAGTTTGAAATTTTCTAGGGAAAACGTCGGTCAGAATCATATACTTGGGTACTGTTGTGGAAGAAAACATGTAGGGGATACCATATCATAAAAGATAATTCGTCTTCCGACTAAAAATATCATGAAATAAACGAACAGTCCCCGTATTATAATCAAGATGTGAAATAAATCAACATAATCGAAACCCAAGAATTAACATGGTCATAGAAGAAGCATAGCTTTATGCACATAACTAAAGTTGGCCAGGAGAAAGCCCCTTTCAAAAGTTAATGGACACATTGTTGCAGTTGCAGCGGGTAAATGGACGGAATCTATGTAACATCTTTTGTCAATTTGCCCTTACCTTGACTTAAATTATCTTAATACCATACTTTTTGCCATCAGAACTTAAAAGAAATTTCAGCTGACATACATAATAGTGTACAGCTGACATCCTCAGCCACCAATATGTATCATTGGTCTATTTGGCGTATTTGCAATGTCAAACATTCCTGCATGCTTTGCTTTCTTCCTTTTCACCTGCCGTTGGATAGCAACTTTTAGGATTTGAAATTCAAAACGCATAAATTTAAAAAATAAGACTGATAGTGCTGTTTTCTGGATAAAGACATTCTAACTATAAACATTCCATCATGTTGTTACGGACCTAGGTCAGTAACACACGTCCATTAACCACATACAAAATTTGACACAATCCCAAAAGTGGTGGGGGATTGGGTTGGCAGGGTCCTTTTTTTTTTTTTGGGTGGTGGTGGGGGGGGGGGGGGGGGGGGGGGGGGGGTAAACAGGAGAGTTGAAGAATGTGTTGTTCAGGCTGGTATCTTTTAGTAGTGCAAGATAAATTCAGGTTTATCTTCAGAAGGCACGAGATACTCACCGCAGCACCAATGATCTCTTTAAGTCCTTCATCATCAACACCATTACGCAGAGGATCCCTCAAGCTAACCTGAGATAAAACATCATCATCATTAAAATGAGAAACTAAACACTTACTGTAATGTCAAAAGCATCAACAATTTAAAAACAAAGGTTCTTAAGTTACAAAAAGAGTGAAAAAAATTAAAAAAGAAACAGATAAGGAGTTTGGTATTATACAAGCACAAATGAACCATGAGTTGGAAAACTGATTTACCTCTGAGGGACCAAAAAGACAAACTTTGAAGTTCCCGTCAGCAAGAAGTCTTAATCTGTTACAACCAGCACAAAAATGCTCTGTCATTGATGTGATGAAAGAGACAGTACCACGATGACCATCTATCCGAAAGTTCTTGGCTGTCTCTGTTGGGTGATCCTGAATCCTTTGAACTCCTGTAAATTGTTTACCCTGTTCAGTAATATTTGGCCACTCAGGAAACGGACAGTGATATTCAGAAATCAGAAAACAGGACCAGCAGAAGTCTACCTTACCACAATATCCAGCATTTCTGCATAAGGCACAAGTTTCTTCACATTCCAGACATTCCCATCAAAAGGCATGAACTCAATAAAGCGGACATTGATAGGTTTCTCACGTGTTAGTTCAACAAAATCACATATTTCATCATCATTGAATCCACGCATGACAACGCAATTTACCTGCGACAGAGCATCTCAGTTGCCTTTCCAACACCATGACAAATCAGTAGAATAAATTAATAATTTAACAGTAAACAGAACATACTTTGACTGGATTATATCCAACTCTATGGCAGTGTCGATTGACTTCATCACTCTGTCATGTCCTTTCCTCCTCGTCATGAATTCAAACTTTGCTGGAACCAATGTGTCTAAACTTATGTTAAGCAGACTAAGTCCAAATTCTTTTAACCTCGGAAGTTTATTTGCCAGGGTAATCCCATTCGTGGTTATCGCCAATGTCTTCAATCCAGTCAAACTTGAAAGTTGTAAGCAAATTTCTTCTAGATCCTTCCGGATAGTTGGCTCCCCACCAGTCAGACGAATTTTGGTAACTCCGGAACTAACAAACAGATTTGCCACACGAACTATCTCGCTTGGCGAGAGAAGTTGAGGGTTTTGGGTAAGCTCCACCCCTTCAGCAGGCATACAGTACTGGCATCTCAAATTACAACGTTCCGTCAATGAGATTCTCAAATAAGTATGTAGTCTCCCAAATGAGTCAGTTAACATATCCGAAGCAGGAGTATCTTTAGGTGTATCCACCAGCACTGTCTCGCATGATGTGCTGTACATCTTGGTAAGGGCTCTGTCCATTGGCTCGCCACTTGTTGCACCATTGACCTGTAAATTATAAATCTTTCATCTCCAGCCAACACAGTTCAACAATTGGTCGAAACACATACAAGCATTTTATGACATACAAATACACTTGACTGAAAGGATACATAGCAAAGTTTAGACACATTGGTTCCACTTCCAGCGACTGACAATGAGTACACTGAACATGCAACTGGCGATAAAATAAAGCAAAAGTTTCTTCGTCAACAAGAATGACCCGTCTATTTTCTTTTAAGGGCAATTTGGTTTGATATAGTAACAATCTACCCTAACTAAACCAATTCTCCAGTATGTACTCTTAACCCCAACCCCAACCAAAATGAAATTTCCGAGCGCACTTTCCCCGCAAAAGCTAGTGTGGACTGCCTTTGGCACAACTTAAGCTTCTAACCTGTTGGTTAACATTAACACCCCAACCCCCCACCTCCTTTCAATGCACACACACCCCAGAGGAGTTGTAGTTTGGCCTTTTTTGGGTTAGTAAGATAACCAATGAAGTAAGATTAGCCCACACTCCACAGAAATGCTCAATACATTGGTTTTTAATACTGAAAACAGTTCAACCACAATCCATCAGTTGCCAGTTTGGTATTTCACAGTAAAATGATAAGCGGAACCAAAACGAAAAAGCACAGCACTCGCACCACCTAGTGGCTAGTTCCCCAAACTTACACTAGTGTGAAATTCAACCAATAAAAAAAATTAAAAAAAAAAAAGTCCAATTCGATAATCAAGATTTACCCATTAACCTAAAAGTCTAAAACCCAAAAAATCAACAATCTTAAGCATAAAAGAAACCAATAAATTCCAACAAATCAAACTGCAATCCCAAGTAACTAAACAAGCACATGAATGCATAAATTAAAAGAAACATAAACTTTTTTCTATTAAAAAAACAAAGGGATTACCAAGCAAAGATTTCGAAGACCCAAGTGGCATCTTACAATCTTGGAGATACTGGGCCGCATAATGGATAGAAACTGAAACTGGGTATGCGTTGGAATGGGAAAAGATGGATAAAGATTGGATTTTTCGTGGAAATGGTTGAAAAGTTTCTGACCAGAGAGTGAATTTTAATAGTTGAGCAAAAATGGCTTGTGTATTGTGTGTTGAAAATCTTTATTTATAATAGTTGAACGAACCAAGAACAGGGACCCAACATGGCTATGGCGAGCCGACACGAGGAGGACAGATACGGCTGGTGTGATGAGCCAAAGGTCGGCTTGTTTTGTTTAATTCCTTGTGCTCTCATATGATTGGGGCTCAGCCCTCGTGTCTTCAATAATTCCTTTCTGTTTTTTTTTTTTTTTTAAAAATTACAAATTGATGATATTTTTAATAGTTTTTATCAAATAAGTGTGACCTAAATAGTTTATTTCAAATTAATAAAAACTTTCTTTCTGATGATGTTACTAATTTTAGAATTTATTAGGTTAACTAATACTCCTATATTTTCTCCAAGACTTCAATTAACTTACTACCTCTTCAACAGGTAAATTTCATACCTTTTACATTTTCTTGGATATCTTTTCATACGCTCCTCAAAGTTACATGCTGCTAAATGCATGAGTTGGAGATGCATCCTTAAAGATGCATGAGTTGGAGAATCAAGAAGACATTTCACGATATATTCTTCTTGCCCAGCAAAATAGATCCATGCCTAACCATGATATGCACATATTACTTCACTTATCCCCTTAAACATTTCAAAATCTAATTCTACAACGAGCCATGCGATATGCACATATTCTTGCTTACCACTGATTTGCTTGATTTCACCATAATTTACCTAAAATTATTTTGACAACAACTCGTTCAATAATAACTACAGATAACATGCTTCTACATTTCTAAATTTTAATTTTAATAATTTGCTTGCAAAGTTGAGATCAATTACCTCAGAACAATATTGGCGACCTAATTTTGGTTCGAGAGAGATGCTTATGTTTCAAAACTCCAAATTACAAAGGAATTAGAATTTCAAATTTGTTAGATTCTAATGAAATAGACTGCCGCATGCCGAATAACACTCAGAATAACAATTTGAACAAGAAAATAAAAAACAAAGATACATGCTATAAAGTTACCTCGATCAATGATGCTTTGAACCCAATATATATGTTTGATAAATTGGGACAGTTTCCTACCACAAGGGTTTGAATAAATTAGAAAATTCTTGAATATGGAATGCTTGATTACTCAAAGTTTTTGAAGAGAAAGATAACCGGAAGAGAAAGAAGCGTGTGAACAGAATTTAATAGTAAAATGCATGTATAAATAAATCATGTAACTAATTAACTAAATATTAGGAATATAGTACTATTTATTTTTTGATTTTATCTAATTAGGTAAGGTTATTTTAGTCTAAATATATATAAACATTAATTTGATAGAAGTTTTTCATATAACATTAATTTGATAGAAACTATTAGGATCAACTAATTTAAAATTTTCCCAACATTTTTCCCCGGTAGTGTGGTCCCTACTGTTACGTGAGTGTAAATGCTAAGAAAATCAATTTTGGTGTAGTAAAAGTAGATTTTACTGTTTTATATACAACTTCTGTTGCAACGTTTTTTGAAAAAAATAGGTAACCGTCAGAAGTTGAAAAGTCAGTTGATACTTCTACCTGATATTAGCAATTCGTAATATATTTCTTTTAACTAAAACAAGTGTTTTAATTGAAATTACCAAACATTATAACTTCTACTTCTAACGTTAAGTTGATTTTTTGTCCTTCCCTAGGTATAAGAAATTTCCAAACGGGGGGTTGGCCCCAGAAACAGAATTAGACTAAAATATCAAACATCCATCGTTTTTTTTATTAAAATAACCTTTTTTTTACTTTTATAAAAGAATAGATCAAAATTACTTTCGAATAGCACTTGCAAACACACACTAAGCATTACTAGTAGTATGAATATAAAGGTAGATAGATGGAGACATACAGATATGAGATCGACGACAATCTAGGAAGCCCAAATATGAATACGACAAACGAATACGATACGAATACGAAAAAACAGCAAAATCCAAAATATCAAAATACGAATATGTCATAAAATACATTTTTTTAACATATATATTTATATTAAAATTTAAAAACAATAACATAATATATAAATGCCACAATAGACCATAACAAGCAAAGTAACAAACATGGCTCATTAGTCAACTCAATTAAGCAGCAAAGAACATGTGGAAACTAATAAAAAAGTAAGCATTAAGCTGCAAATGTGTGGAAACTAATAAAAAACACAGGCACTAAGCTGCAAAGATATGAAAAACTAATAAAAAATGTGCAAACAGTATTTTAAAAACGTTTTCGTATCGTTTTCGGCCGTATTCGTTTTTAATACGTTTTTTCAAACAAAACTTTACCAGATAAACGTATTTAGGCTTCCTAGACGACAATTCACGTGCTAAAATTGCATTTCTGGCCAGGTAAATAAACAGTATTTATTACAAGTGATAAACAGGTACTTTAAGATCGATGTTGGAGCGAGCAGAGAGGAGAGAAGTGAACTCGAGTACAACTTCACCGGATCGAGCGCTGATTGTGATGTGAATCCAAGAAACTAAATAAAGAGTGATAAAAGAAAGAGAAAGAAATATGAAATGAGAAAATTAAGGAGTAAATCCGCCAAGTGATACCGATCGGCTATGTCGGGTCCCTTAAAAAATGAATTGTCATGATAAATTACAAATTAATTCCATTTCTTCTTCATAAGTAAACAAATTCATTATAATTAACCCTTAATTTTATTATTGTGAATTAATATAAGTAGTTTAATTTTTTTTAAATAAAATCCAATACATATA
>CM051457.1:98706138-98814355 GCA_028274465.1 Plantago ovata | reverse complement strand
AAACGTACTCAACAACCATATGTACGCTTCATTTGTCTCACGCAACATCAATGCAGCACCAAAGATACAGTTTTTCAGGTGATTATCAACTCCAGACAAAATTACCAGTGGGAAACCATACTTGTTAGTCTTATACGTACTATCAAACACCAGAACATCACCAAAATATTTGTATGATGCTCGTGAAAATCCATCGGACCAGAATATAGCAGTGAGCCTATTGTCATCAGGATTGACCATATACTCAACCGTCAAATCCGGATCATTCATCTTCATCCCATCAAAAGAGCCAATGCCATGTTAGAATCGCCATTCCTAACAACTTCCTCACCTGCTTCTTATATAGATAATTGCATACAGATTGGGACGAAAAGGTAGAGTTCCAGGACCACCAGTATCCATCTCCAGAATTTTATACTATCTCGGGTTCGAATACCCGCCTCATTCAACGATGACAATGAAAACTTCTGTGGCCCGTTATATAGCTGAAATATTAAATTTAAAAAAAATTAGCTTGCATAAGAATGAGATGCAATATACATTCAATACTCTATATTCAATTACATCACCTGTTACATTTGAGACGATGGGCTGTTTTGCCAGTTGCAAGACTATGGTTGTGTTCATTGATTATATAAGACACATAGTACAACTTATCACCATCCAGTCCACGTGCCACTCGAAATTTGGCTTCACACCCACATCTCTTGCTCTCTCTAGAATTACGTACCCGTTGTTTTACTTCATCAACCTTGTGATTTCCTGCATGTACACATTTCCATTCCACATTGACAGTCTTGCGGAATCGATCTTTCTTCGGTGGGTTCTCCTAATGTCAAATCCTCTTTCACGGCCATACTGAAGGTAGAATTTGTGGGCATTCTCCGCCGCACAAAAACATACCTTCCCACATCATCGATGTTTCCGATGAGGTGTCGGTTACTTTACCATTAACATAAGGCTTATACAGTTTATAACCGCAATCGGATGGTAAATCTTCTAAATCTTCTGGGTCCTCATCCGAACTGTTGCTCCCATCATTACAAATATCAGCCCCTTCGAAATCAGCATCCATACTACCTACAGATGACAGAACAACAAGTATATTACCAATGAATGGGTAAAAGAAGAACAGAGATGGATTGGAGACACATGAATCAGAAAGGATAAGTGGGCATTTATATCAAACGAATCTCAGGAGAGGAGGAGGATTAGCTAATATAAGCATATAACAGCTCGGCTCAGCAAAGATACAAGGAAGCGTATTCTGCATAATCTTAATCTATTTTCACGTAATAAAGGGCTTTCTTGACTCCAAAGGAACTTTATGCATCCGTTATCTTATCAAATCAAGTAATGAACAGATGAGACATTAGCTTAAGCAGTAGCTTCAGTTGACCAGAATCTACAACATATTGACTACTAACTCAACAGGCAAAATTATCATTGCTAAAAGATGCAAGCTGTCCTAATCTGAATTTCAAATTCCAGATCTTGAATGAAAAAATACAATGAAACACAATGTATAATAGCCTAATAGGCATACTTAATCACTTATCAGTAGAGCACATTTTTCAGTTCTCTAAACCAGCAAGTATGTATAAATACGAATACAACTATCCTTGAGGATACAAACATTACATTTTTTCTCATTCCATGCACGGTTAAGCAGGAAAATGCTACCTATTCGCTTTAAACCAGAACCAAACCTCAGATGTACCATTAAATTTATTTTTCTGTTTGATACTCCAGTAGCAATGTTTCACATGTATATTGACTAGTTTCTCTTTTGTATTTCTATCCAAGGTGATGATGGCACAGATGATGAAATACTTCTGTCTATACTCTCGCACAAAGTACATCAGAACTTTTTTCCTTCTCGTATCTTGCTGCTTAATTAGTTTATAAATCATTCATTTGTCCTTTCCAGTTACAAAATTATAATTTGAGGATATTACCTTTAATAGCATTTTATAGCAAGTTCGATACATAAACTGATTCTTGAAACTTTAGGCCTGACTTCTCCCTGCACCATATTATTTATATCATTCCAACTATGATGGAGATACTCTAGTTTTTAGATTCATGAACTATATTTATGCTTTTATGAAAGGAATTAGTGTCATTGCACTAGACCCTATTGATAAAAACTAAAGAGAGTATTGTATCTGTTCGAGTTTGAAAAATGCTATGAACTTCTGCTATCATGAAGGATTTGTTGAGTAGTTATGTCATCAGCAATTCATGTTGTATTTAGTAGCAATAGTTTCCTCAAACTGGAAAGCTGTGGTGAGAAGGATCATAAGTTCTTCTAAATTAAAATGTTCGAGGTAAACTATTAATGCATTTCATGAAGATGAAAGTACTTAATTGTTGTAGGCGATTGAGGACCTCGACCACCCCAGTACAGGTAAAATGATCAAATGTATATATTACCTGAATCCTTGTCAGGTTGAGAGTCACTGTCACGGTCACTACGGGCAGAAGAACGGAAGAAAAAAGAAACAAAAAGTACATAAACCAATCCATTGAAACAGAGCAGGTACAGAAACAAAATGATCTCGCACAATCCATCGAAACAGAGCAGGTACATCAAACTGGAGTATTGATTATTTATCATCTCAATCAGTAGCTATGCTAATGCTTCAGTTTTCGGAGCAGGTACAGAAACAAAATAACTCGAATTCTAATACTCAATCAAAGTTTAATCAAGCAATATATACATCAAAATTATAGAAGGATTCTTCTTACCGCACAAGTGAATCACTGCGTCAGGGGCAACCGGTGGTCAGTGAGGAGACGCGGTGATGGTGGTGGTGTATCAGTCGCCTTGTTTAATCTACTCCAGGAAACAGAGCCCCTTCTTGCAGACGCCGATGAAGATGATGATGGACGCCGCCGATGAAGATGATGATGGACGCCGCCGCCGATGAAGATGAAGATGGACGCCGATGAAGATATGAAGTCCGATGAATAGGATTCTTCTGCTATTGATTAATCGATCGATGATGTTTAATTAGTGATGATTAATTAAAAAAAAGATTTTTGGTGAATATAATGTATAAAAATGTTAATTAAGTAATATGAATTTTAAGAAATGTAATAATATATAATTTTAATTTACAATCAAAATATTTTTTCAGAATAAATAAACATATATAAAAAGGGGCATTATAGTCAAGTTGTATTTTAGGTGAAATTTTTTATTATTAAATAAATGATTTTAAATAGATTGTACCGAAAAATAGCTTTGAACCAAAACAAAGGTCCAGATTAAATCAACCGCCACGTGGCAGATATCTAACGGAGACCTGTTCTCAGGTCGGTTCGAAGGCGACCTGAGAATAGAAAGCCCCAAATAAGTATTACTCCCTCCTCTTTGTTCTATTTAAAGTTTCTTATTTACTATTTTCAGAATAATTTTAAAAAGTAATTGAAAATAGAAAAGAGTTTAGAATTTTTTTATAAATGATGATTTTATATGCATAATGACTTAAATTTCAAGTTTTGGGAAAAAAATATTTGCACTTATACTATGAGAGTGGAAATCTTATACTTTCATAAAATAAGTTCAAATATATTTTTTCCGGTACGATTTAGAATTAATTCAGAGTCAAACGGAGACTAAAATAAATCAACGAAACAAATGGGAAGCTTAAGTGTGGACGGAGGAAGAAGTAATACTAATGCACATATATAATATAGCGAGCCTAAACGAGCCTTACCAAGTACGGCTCGACTCTTTAGTGGAACGAACCTAAATTTAGGCTCGAGCTCGACTCAAAAACCTTATGGAGCTGAGCCAAGCCGAGTCTTAACGAGCCAAGCCGAGCCGAGTACTCGATAAGGCCTGGTTCGCGTAACAGCACTACGTGTGTCCGCCACTGCTAACTCTAATCTACTTCTACTCTTACACTACTCTCTTACTATTTTATAACTCCAAATATATACACCCATACCATCTTATATCTCCGTTGAAATTCGAACCCTAACCTCTTTTGTTCTGCTTACTCCTCCAAATAGATAGACTCGTTCTTCGTTTGATTTGTTATTGCTTGTACCGCATCAAGTATCAATGTTCTAGTACATAATTACATAAGCATCATATATATCTCATGCTTAGCTAGAAGCCTAGAACATGCATGACTTTTCTCATAAAGGAAATGATAGTCATAATATCTTATACAAGGTCTTTCATATATACTTCAAATAACATTCATTCATTGGGAGCATAGTCCCAAACAAAATAATTTTAATTAAGAGTCTTTAAATACTTGATACCTACAGAAAATTCTTTTACGAGTTTCCTTCGTGATATGATCAGTCACATTGTTCGCTTCTCTTACTCTTGTATCATGATTGAGATATACATCTCTTACTCTTATATATTACTTTGGGTTTAATGAATTTTTCATTGTTTTATAAAAAAAAAATTGTTCGCTTCTCTTCACACACAAAAGTTACTCTTACTTCTTCCTTTCTTCCAGGCTCCAGCAACTCCAAAACACCATCCATTAATATAGATGGAAAGTGCGTGATGCTTAGAACATGCATGTCTTTGTATATGTTTGGATAACTCTATTCGCCCTGGAACGGAAGAAATATGAATGCCATCCATGTGCATTTTTTTCTTTTTAATCATCAAATAATTTTATTAATGAAGGTAAAACAATTATAACCAGGGGTGCATAATAAATGCACAAATAAATACAAACAATAACAATGAGAACACTACCTAACCCATTAAGAACATAAAAGCATATCTGAACTTCAATTCTATTATGCCCGTATCACCACTTCACCTCAATCCATCTGCATTGAAAAAATGGTCGTTGTCTTATTGAATATAGGCAGCAGGATTGAAGGCACTACTTGCATGGCAAATTTATTGAGGCGGTTGGGGAGCTTTTCGTGCCTAGCTATAAAAGGAGCTCCCCTTTGGTATTTAAATCACATGCATTAACATAGCGTTCTAACTTGTTTATGTAATTCCTCTTTATATTTCATATAATTGGGTTGAGGTGGGTAGTTAATTAGAGTTTTGCTAGTGCAAAGTTTGTTTGGGGTCGATATGGCGAGAGGAAAATTAGTGTGGTTGTAACACACTTTTCTATCGGTCTTTTGTTTCTCATATTTTGTTGTATGTTTTCACAAAGGGTGGATTTTTGGGGAGCGTATTTGTAGGAAAAATAATACCCAACATAAATCTACTTGAAAATTCTTGGTAGACACGAACCATGATTTATATACTATGTCCATGGCATAGAATTTTGTTCCCATTGTAAAATCTCCTGGTGAGCTTATATTTAAGTATACAGTCTTATATATAAAAAATACCGTCTAAATTTAATACTAAGTAGTATTGTATTTCTATTTTTCTCTGTCGTCTATACATTGTTTCTTCTTCATTCATGATTTTATAGTAAAAAGGATGGAAGGACTAAAAGAATAGCCGGTTAATAGCTACAATAAATGGAGTGAAGAAGAGAAAAAACAAGCGAATGCGTTCTTCAGAAAAATAGATGATAACGATGATGGAAAGGTTGTTAATCATGAATTTTCATAACCTGCAAATAAACATTAAAGAAGTAAGAAAACATGGAACATGAATTTATTCATAACTTTGTGGGTTACAACTTTCGTGAACCTCTTGATTCCTCTCTCTAAGGGTATGAACTTGATTATCGGGGTCAATTGACTTGTTCTGGATTTGAATCTAACCTACAAATTGGTAGTAGGGTTTGGTTTTGGGTTAACCTACAATTTAGTAGTAGAGAGTTTGATGAAGTCGTTTCTCCATCTCTAACTATCTAGCTCTAATCACCCTCACATATTTATACGTGGGTAATTACTTGGTGGACAAGATAAAATCGTATCTTAGAGATATGATAGGGATATCATCCTAATCTTCTAAATATTATCACATTTTTGTGATATTTATCTCTAAATACAAAGATATCCTAACATAGTAAAACACTATAATTTACGCAATTTAGGTGTCTAAAATGCCCATCGAGACTAGTTGTAGAGACTTGATGGCGGTTGCAACTTGTCTCGAAATTTTGATATAGAACTTCGGTCTTAACTTGACATGCCTTCAAAAGTAATTTAACATGCCCCAAATTAAATCAGCGGCATCGGCAAAGCATTCTCGAGTCCGAGCTGATCCAAGCTTGATGTAGTTTAATTTTTTTCCACGCTTGATGGATTTAAGCTGCACACGGACACGTACACTTATCTTTTCGTTGGCCATACTTCGGCAGTTCTTTACACTTTGGAAGTAAGTTTTTGACCTGGTCTATCTAGACATTATTCACGGGATCTTGGCTCATCTTATCTTCTCCAATTGAGACTCTGACTTTTCCGTATTCCTTCCTTGATTTGGATCCGGTAGAACTTAATGCTTGATTTGGCATGCTCCCAAGGGTGATTTAGCATGCCCCCATGAAATTCTACAACTTAGATCTGAGAGAGAGGAGATGAAGAGCGAAAATTGTCCCACTGGACGTGCCAATTTGTTAATCATGAATTTTCATAACCTGCAAATAAACATTAAAGAAGCAAGAAAACATGGAACATGAATTTATTCATAACTTTGTGGGTTACAACTTCCGTGAACCTCTTGATTCCTCCCTCTAAGGGTATGAACTTGATTACCGGGGTCAAGTGACTTGTTCCGGATTTGGATCTAACCTACAAATTTGGTAGTAGGGGTTTGGTTTTGGGTTTAACCTCTGATTTGCGTAATATTTCTCTCTCATCATTTCTTTTCCCTCATCACAAACGACAATACATCGACTTCTTCCTCTTTTACTATCCTTTCCTCTCAGTCTTTCACCTCTACGGATCCAATCAATACCCCACGACCACCGATCATATGACGGTAAAATACTACGCCCCTGGCTCAACCGCATATGGAAACCCCTAAGCCTCTGCAAGTCGACGAGACTTCTCCGTCTTGTTCAATGGTAGATGAGACTCTTCTTGCCGCCTCGAAGAAAGATAAAATATTTTTGTGAATATAGTTGATGTTTGCTGAGTAGATAGAAGGATCAATAAAAATAGGATACAAGGAGAAAATAAAAGTTTCAAAATAAATATATACTTCCTCCGAAAACTTTAAAGAACTTGTCTTTTCGATATTCGATTTGACGTCAAGTTAATCCTAATTTATTGTGAAACAAATAATGTTAAAAATTATATTATAAAAGTATAGCTTCTTATATTGTATAATATAACATATTAAAAAAATTCGTAATGATTTATCATTAATAGAGTTCAAATTGTTTTTACTACAATTTATGTGATCTTGATTTATTTGTTAATAGAAAATTATTTTCTTACATTTTCCTTTAATTCAACATTCTATATTTTTATGTTAATTATACCTCTTTACAAATACCAAAACTAAATTTCATTTATCATCCATGTTCCATAATATCAAATAATTTTAAGTAATACTTTATTCATATTTTTTTTAATATAATATTTTCATTTTTTTTTTTACTAATTATATGTCTACTTGGGAATGCACATATAAAAGAAGAGTAACAAATAGACATTAGAATGTAGAATAGTAAATTGGAATGCATAAATTTGAGACATGTTGGCAATAGATGGGCATTGAACCAATGAGAATAAAGGAATTTGCCAGTGTCAAAAATCTAGCATGAATTAAGGAGAAAGTTTGAAATCTTTCTACTTTAATTAATAATAATCCCTCCGTTCTCTCTAAAACTTCTTGTTTGCTATTGCCAGAACAACTTTCAAAAATAATTAAAAATAGATAAAATTTAGAATAAAATTATAAATGGTGATTTTACATATATAATTACTTAAAGTTGAAGTTATAACTCTTACAAACTTTTTCGAACTATTTACTATTTTTAATTATTTTTTGAAAATTGTTTAGGCAATAGCAAACATGAATCTTTAGAGAGAACGGAGGGAGTATATAGATAGATGGACCGAATTATATTTTTATTTAATAAACTCACTCTATATTAATTAGGATTTAGTCGCTCGCCCCAAAAAATAAAAGTTAAAATATTTTAATAAAATTATACTACCTTCGTTTCATTAATAAGTTTCTAAGGGTGCTATTCATCGCGACCTTTGACCACGTATAACTTTTAAATTAAACTGTATCAATATAAATTAAAAGTTGATTATGAAAATATACTCCATCTAATTTCATAATATAATTTTATTATATTTTTTTAATGTAATTTAGGAGTTATACGTGGTCAAAGGTCGTGTTGAATAGTCTCCGTAGGAACTTCTTAATGAAACGGAGGAAGTATTATACAATACTTTATAATCTTAATTTTTCATTATAATTTTTTAAATATTTTATTATTATAAGTTGTAGTTAACATTGAAAATTATTGGCGGTAAGAACTAAATATATGGCTAAATTAGAATGGAGTGGAGGGAGTTTATTATTTAAAAAAGAACTGGTTAAAGTTTTGTGGGTCGAGTGATCAGTAACTCCTACTCCCTAGCTCCATTTCTTTAGAAGCTTCTCACATCTATTGAGGGCACAATTTTTAACGAAAATGAGTATAAGTTACGTATTATTGAGTAAATAGTGAAAAAAAATATTGTGAGTGGAGTATTGTTTGAATAAAGTATGGATAGTGAGATATTATTGTAGTAAAATAATTAATAAAGAGTGTTGAGTGGAGTGGTAAAGTTGTAAATATAGTTCTATGGTTAGGGTAATGATTATAAAAAATATTGTCATTTTTATAATAAGAATCTTTTAACGGAACGACTAAAATGGAAAAACATGAAACTATATATGTAACAGAGGGAGTAATTAAACCAATGAGGTTTAGCTCAATTGGTTAGACTGAGGTGTCATGACACTAGAGGTCATAGGTTCAATTATCGTCAAGTGCGGATTATTTATAGTTTATTACTAGCTTTGTAATGCTACTTGTGAAATTGTAATGGTTCGATTATTAAAAAAAACGGAGGGAGTAATTAATATTGAGTGAGTCTATTAAATAAAAACATAATTTGGTTCAGTAAAGTAAAATAAATAGAAATATACGAGTAGTTGGAGTGTAGAATATTTATATGAAATATGAATATATGCAAAAATAGGAAAAAAAGAAAACCATTACAATTACTTGCTTGAAGTTTAAAACTAATAGCAACATTAGGGGCATGAAGTAGAGGAAAGAAAACAAATGATGTTAGGTGCAATTAATTATAAAGGAAGCAAGATCGAGAATGATCAATAAAAAATAATAGACGGAACCAACAAAAAGTGCTAGTGAAAAACTTATACTTCAAAGCAGCCATGGTAGTAAATTGAAGAATTTTCACCCATTTAACCTTGAATCGTAAGTAACGATACTAACGAACCCAGCTTTTCACACCACAAGAGCCAGGAGGTACAAGAAATAGGCATCTAAATCGTAGGTCCATTTATGAACATCTTATGAGACTTTCACTCGTAAGAAAGATTATTTTTACACATTTCAAATGCTTTTTCTTCCATTTGAATATGCGTCTAATTAAATCATAATTAAGTTCAATTAAGAACTTCTTATGCCATTTTCATTAATCGTAAGTAAGCTTATTTCTACAATGGCTTTTTTCTTCCGTTTAAATCCTAAACACTTTACACATGGCTACATCAGGTTTGCAGCCGATCTCAAATTGTTAGTCGCATAAATGACTCGTTTCACTGTTTTCTCATATTCGTTTGATTTCCAGCAAAGGAAAAGTAGAGATTTCCATTTTGGTGCAAGTAATTTTTATTGTAATTTATAACTCATAATCTTAAAGATGGTTACAATAAAAAAACCATTTTATATATATATTATGTTTGATGAAGGTTCGCGGTTCTTCTCTTTTTCTTTTTCTTTTTATTTTATTTTTTTTTTTTGAAATTTTGACATGCCAATATGCTATCATATGTGAGCTTTTCCGTTCTAGCAGGCCTTTCCAACCTTGCAAGCAAGCGCTCCGGCGAACTGGGTCATTTGTTTAACATTTGTTGCTGATGCTGGCTTTACGTTGTCGTTCACATCGGGATGCTTGCTTGACCAGTCTGCATCTCCAGATTGGACAAAGAATGCACCATTGAAGAAAGAATCTCCCTCGGATCTCCAAGTCCACTTCTTCCACTCTGATTCTGGAGCGTCAGTCCTCTTTGTCACCTGCAATTTCATAGCGTACTTTTCATTTACTATCCATTTCACTTAAGATTCCGAATGATCTCCTAGAGCGTCCACGAGAAGTGGTTAGAACTATTGATTCGATTATTGCATAATCGAGCGTTGGGCAAGTAAATGTTCAAATTGATTTCTTGTATATGTAAATTAAATACTAGTAGACTCATGCAACCGATTCATAAACATGTTACCTCTTTTGCAAAAGGTAGGTGAGGAGGGGCAACAAAGCGGTTTCCGTGGCTAATAATGGTAGGGTTATGGCTACCGCCAATGGCATACATTTCCCAGTGTGTGTAATCGTTGTTAACGACATGGACGTATCCTGATCGACACCTTGGCATTCTTTGGATCATTCTTTTACCAAAATGGTTGAATGCAACTGTGACTTGCATCTTAGCATCTTGAATGTGGCCATCGTTTGCACCAAAGAGAAAGGCCTGCATGTACCAAAAAAGACAAAGTATTACGTGTATGTTTTTAGTGTTGCATGGAGATTGTCCAGTTATACTATAAATTAATACATCGTTATGATCGGTGAAGTGCCCGTTAGAGAGGGTGACGCCAGTGGATCCCATAATGACATCAACAAGACCGTCAGCGCAGTTACTCATAGAGAGATGATCAATCCAGATATCCTGTGACCCAAAGATTGAAATCGCATCTCCATCACTCTGACCCCTTTGCCCACAATGGGTGGTGGAGTCCCTAATAATACCACCACTGGTCTTAACAATGTTTTGAAAATGCAAGCCATGAATGATGACATTCTTTATGTACTGAAGCGTAAGGCCTGCTCCTCCTGCAATAGTGACCTGTGCTCCACGACCGTCAATTGTCTTGTCGCCCGTCATGATCAATTCTTGTTGGAGCTTTATAGTCATGTCATGGGCAAATGTGATCCATAGTGGTCCGGGCTGGATACAAGCATGGCGAAGTGTTCCGGGCTTAGGGTTCACTAGGTCGCTGTCATCTGTACTGTTGACCACATAGATTGGACCGCCCTTTCCGCCCTTGGCCTTGTAGCCAAAGCCCAATGCGCAATCAGCTAATTTGAACCTGTTCTCAGCCCAATTGGGTTGGCATCTCCAACACTTATCAATAGGGTTCGTCGCTTGACATGGGCCAGTATATTTAGTTCCTGATAAACCTCTCCTTGTGCTATTCAATCCTACTTGCTCCAAAGTCCTGCAAAGAGCGCATATGAGCAATACTCATGCCGGAGAATTAATATGACATTCACTCAACATACTAGAACTATTAGATGCAGTTGTTCTTTTTTTTTTTTTTTTTTTTAAGAGAGAGAGAGAGAGAGTTCAAACTTATTTTGATTATTACCTATGCACATGCATATTCAAGTGGGAGACGATCTTTGACGGATATTTCTCATAAGACTCATTCGTTCTATTCATTGCTAGTGCGGCTCTGGCTCTCCATACGTGCTCGGTTTCGTAATTGTATGTAGCTATAATGCTGGGAAGTATAGAAACAAAAGCGATCAACAAAATGATCATCGAATGTTTCCCGGGCCCCTTCATCGTTTTGGAATAGATTTTCCAAATATTTTATTTATTTATAAGTATTATTTTATGTTTAAGGAATACCTGATGAAAAAGCTAAGCTCTTTATCACAGGTATTGCCTAATGCTTACTTTGAGAGGGTGAGAAGTTTGCATTATATTATATATAAGCAAAATGCCAAGGAGGACATGTGCAAAGATTAAGGAGAACCATTTGATTTATATGGGTCAAATTCATACTGGTTTTATTTTCTCCGTATAACAATGCAAGTCAAATGACCTATTATGTTTTCAATTCATTATCTGTTGTGCAAAACAATAATAATAATCCTAAATCAAACAATCACACAACCCTAATTCATATCTAGCAATAACAATTAAAACAGTAAAGAAAAACAAGCAACTTACGTGGTTCGGATTTGAATATCCTACGTCCACGGAGGTCAGAGATCTTTCCACTATATCAAGAAGAATACAAGAACTTACAAGTACTCCTCAACCGTCAATGGTGAACAGAGCCTCGTTCTCTCTTCTAGCAATCTCACCTTGCCACCTCTCCCATCTGGTTTCGGCACCTCGGCCAAGTCGGCCCTTCGGCCACCTCTTCCTTTCTCTAGACTCTCTCTAGTTTTTGTCTATGTAAATTGTGAATAAGAAAAGCTCTAGATACCCCTATATATATAGTGAGAATTCTCTAACCTAAGTTAGGCCCCAAGACAAAAAAAACTCATAAGCCCATAAGAATAAAGTAGACTGGCCCGATTCCAAAATCTTCCTAAACCCTAGAATTCATACTACACGGCAACAATTCTCCACCTTAGTATGAATTCCATCAACTCCTGTAGTTAGAGTCTTCCCTTGTCTCTGTCTCTTTGAAGTTAAGACAGTCCTTTGCTGCTCATCTCTAAGGTTAAGACGAATCCCCATGCGCACCTCTAAAGTTAAGATGCCTCCCCATTGTCACATCTCTAAGGTTAAGATGCATCCCTGTTGTCACATTCCTGAGCTTAGAATGCAACCCCCTTTCCCATCCTTTAGGTTAGGATGACCCCAACCCCTTCCGAGTCTTTGAACATTGCTCACCAGAAAACTGTACTCCTCGTACCATTACCACACTATCACAATCCTTCATATTGAACCAGGTCAAAACCTTCAATAAATAATTGGACTGGGATAGAAACAAGCTTCCCTCTGATGAATCCGTGCAAATATCTGTTCCCAAGATTCTTTGAGTTGTCCCCATGTCCTTCACCAAGACATCTTCCTGAAACTCATCATCAAAAGCTTCACATTCATCATCCGAGTGATCTAGGACCTAATCTACAACCTGTTGTTTTGGAGTTCCGGTCAGAGTTAACTCAACTCTTTTCTCAACACCTGTGTATTAACCTGCTCCACATTCTCAACAACATCTCCTGTTGTTACATCAGTTTCATCCACAGACTCCACCTCCACAGAAATATCCTGCTTAGTCGATGTTCTCTCATTTTCCGCAACTAATACTTGACCAACAAGAGTAGTTCCTTCTAACACATAAAAGCCATTGTGTTTCTTTCCCTTCAACACCATCAGGTTCCCTTTCTTCACATATAGAACTCCACCTTCACAACCATCATGTTGTGAATCAATATTCTTTCTTCTGATCTTTGGACCTTAAGGCAGATGTAACCTCCACTATGGTTAGTGATGTTGACCTTCCAAACACCAATGCATCCTGCAGATATTCATAAGATTTAGGCAATGAATTCAGCAACATCAGAGCCTTGTCTTCATCATCGATGCCTTGTCGGCGGCTGAAACCCGTCGCTGCAAATCATGCATCTCCACCTAGGGATTTTACCGTGCCCTCCTTCGTGAGAAAATCCTTCATATTCGACTTTCATAAACCAAAGTCGGTTTTCGCTGACAACTTCTCTACTTCAAACTTTACTGTTGATGTCATATCTCCGCTTCACTGATCAATAGGGTTTGGACTCCAGTCAATTTCCAGGGATTTCCCACAGACGGCGCCAATTGTTGTGCAAAACAATAATAATAATCCCAAATCAAACAATCACACAACCCTAATTTAGATCTAGCAATAACAATCAAAACAGTAAAAGAAAAACAAGCAATTTACGTGGTTCGGATTTGATATATCCTACGTCCACGGAGGTCAAAAATCTTTCCACTATATCAAGAAGAATACAAGAACTTACAATTACTCCTCAACCGTCAATAGCGAACAAAGTCTTGTTCTCTCTTCTTAGCAATCTCACCTTGCCGCCTCTCCCATCTGGTTTCGGCACCTCGGCCAAGTCGGCCCTTCGGCCGCCTCTTCCTTTCTCTAGACGCGTGTGAAACGTGTTTCTTATTGTGATTAAATTAAATTCTTATAATAAAACTTTCATAACATATATAGATAAATGTTCGTGTTCTATGTTACGTGCATAATTTCGTGGATTTCCTCTTTGAACGCATGTGAAGCATTTTACTGTATTGTTGCATTTTTTTGTTATGTGTTTTTTTTAATGGGTAATGGGAGACCCACAATCATTAGAGCATGTAATTTGTTACTCCCATTCGAATTAAAATTTATCATTTGATTTTTATCACTATAATTTTATAATAGTTTTTTTTTAATCAGAAAAAAAGATTTCATTAAGCCCAAAATCATGTTTAGTTTAAGAGGATTATGCATAATGGTATAAGAGGAATATGCATAATTTTATAATAGTTTAGTTTTCTTAATTATATATTCATCACTATATTATTTTAAATTAATACTCATCTGTCTTTCTAGATGATTTATATATTCCTTTTCGTCCGTTTTTTACATTGTTTATATTTTCTTTTTTAGCATCATGGGTTTTACATTAGCAAGAGTATTTCTACCTTATAGCTCACATCGAACTCAGCCAAGTCATGTCAATTAACATACACCCTACAAAATCAGAGTGTACAATTTACTTGAGTCAATAAAAGGTGCAATTAGAACAGAGATCATATATTAATCAGAAAAAATATGAGAAAAATGCCATGAACTAACATATGAGAAATGAACATAAGAAAAACTTATTGACAGCAAATCTAATGTCTTTTGCTAGGTGACCTGTAGCACCAAATGAAGGTCGCATATGTTGGACAAGTTGTGTGACATTAAGGTTGTCTCCCACAATCTCAATGATGTTCAGATACAATTGTCTAGCTTGTCTCACAGAACATCTAGCCATTGGAGTAGACTGAATTTATCATATACGTGTGTTTACGTTATAGTTATAATTGACATGAATTATAGTTTATGAGTAATAAATTTAACCAACAAGGCAACAAATGACATTTGAAGTTTGAAAATATTAGTATTCCTTCTCCATCTTTGCTAAGATGAGTGATTATAATAATGAAAGAACGGGATACGATACCCAAATTTATCTGTCACTTAGTGTTTTCTATCTTTTCTTTGGGAACAAAAATAATCCTCACTCTTTATATACCCAAATAAGTACCATGTAAGATGGAGAATCAAGACGCAGCCATTCATCAAATCCTTTCTCTACTATACAGACTCATCTATTCCGATCTAGTTTGAATTCAAAATATTTAATCACCAATTTCTTATTATTTATAAGATGAGAGGTCGGTGGTTTGAACCCAACAGAGTTATAAGGTGGTATAGAATTAGTGTATAGGAGTAGGGTAGATTATATTTGACAATAAATAATAAAATAAAAAGTAAATAAAATAATCTAATGCATATTAAAATAATTTAAGGTCCACTTGGTTGCTGGGAGAACAACTTCAAAGTCCTTTCTGGCCAAATTGCACACAATATATCACTTTTGTAAAAGCTATCTTTAGAATTTGCGTTCACATTTTCCTGACTCTAAATATCCAAGTCAATTCTCACTTCATCCATCAGGATCTTGTTGAACTTACATCCTTTCCATACCATGTTTGTGACTTGGCAAGCTAATAGTCAGCAGAACTACATCTATACCATCTGTTCCTGCTCCCATTTTCAGCAATCTATCTTTACTATACATTTTGTTAAAACAAACCATACATAAGATAACTGTGTTCTAGGCATGGCTGGATTTCCAAAGGAAAAAAAAAAAAAACTTCCTCCATGCAACTATTCCCCCTATCTCCTCTTAATTCGTGATAGATTTTAGTAGTTTATCTTTGCAGCTAGAGAGGGCAGTCTGCCAAGCACTCAGATACACAGAGCAAAACAACGCTAGGAACAACAATGACTGGACTTTTGTAAGATTAACCAAATAACAACCACCTCAACAAAGTATGGTACGTAATCATCATGTTTAAATGGAAACATATTTCTCTCAAGGAGCTTCAGACGTAGTTCAGATTCTTCAGAAACAACACTCTCCTCTTTTTCATTTCGCACATCTTCAATGGATATGGAAATTACTCCAAAGTCTAGCTTTCTATTTCACCTTTTCTCGAGGGAATGTGTCAACTTGTTGGAAGCATTCATTGCTCCAATTTTTTTGACTTCCTCTCCCTTGTTTCATCATACACCTCTATTCCTTCTAGACCTATGAAATCAAACTTTGATGTTATGGAGGAAAGAAGATACCAATGTAGTACATACTTAGAAATCATTAACATTTATACCAAGAGAGACACAAACAACTTATACTATCTGCCTGACGTCTTGGCCAAGTGAGAATGATGAGTAATGTGAACACACTCAAGAACAAAGCCATCATAAATCTACTTGCACTGCCATAGTATGTGAATGAAGAAGATAGAATACAAAATTTAATCATTAATGAATTTCTACATAGATTCATATTAAGTTCTCCCAATTTAGCCTCGCATAAACTAACGCGCGCGCGGACACACAGCTATATATATTATATTCCATAAAAGGGTTCACTTGCAAACCATATTACAAACAACAATCAGTTGAGGGAAACTTAAACATTTTATAATTAAAAAAAAAAACGCAAGAGCGGAGTTGATAATTCGAATCCTGTCCAGCATATAAAGCAATAACCACACATTAACAACCAATGCATATAAAACAATAACCACAATCTGGATTACCTAGCATCTTGTCCATGAATCTTTGCATACTCCACCAACTTAATTTAAGGAGTAGGAAGCTATTGGAAACACCCTCAATTCCATAATTAGCCACTTCACAAACATAACACCCACAATTGATCACCAGACTTCATGTTCCAAACCTTGCCCTCATGACCATGTATTTTCTACTACTTGGTATGTCTAAAATGTTCAAAATTAATCATAATATTAGATCAAAAGATCATGCTTGGGAAGAACATGAGGTTGCGAATTTAGTCACATCGATATTGCTCGATGAATGAAACTTTTCCAGAGAGAATCTTACTGTAAGATTATAACAAATCAAATCCTAGTTCCTTATTAATTAATGCTAAAGCTCTTGATGACACACAGACACACTCATATGGTGGTTTTGCTGAAATATAAAACAGAGAATACATCCTCAAGGACGTACCTGCACCAGGGTTTCAACAACGAATTTAGTGTAGAGAAAGATGGAAGTCAATGAGGAGACACCAGAAACAGCGTAAGATAGCACCACGACAGGGCCTGGGAAATGCTGGGCCTCAAGTCCTGCTAGAACAAATATTCCAGCATAGATTTCTTCATCTGGTTATGCCTATAAGCCTTAAGGCCCTTGACCTGCAGTTCCTCCTCTATGCCCTACCAGGTCAGGACACGGTCCATGAAGCGAGATGGAGTCTGCTTCAGCGCATTGAAGTAATTGTCAAACCCTTCACCGAATAGTGAAGGGTTTGATGAACTGATTCTTGAGGCTGCATTTGAACATTTAAATGAAAATGATAAGATTGCAAGGTCATTTCTTGTGAAAAGTGTAGATGGAAGATATCGATGGCTGAAGAAATTTGAGTCAGAGATGAATAGTTAGCTTACTATGATAGGTGGTACTATTATGTTTGGGATTACATTTGCTTTTTCGTTTTATTTTTCGTCGAACACGGCAAAAAATTCAATTTTGGATATTACATTTTCTCATTTTTTAGAAATAAAGTGATTGAGTTTTATAAATTCTTGAAAGTTTGTTATGTTTAGGTATTTCATGTTTAGATTTGTATTTAACTGCGATTAAAAATGGTTGTTCCATGGAGTATGACGTGTTTCTTGTGGAGAATGATATGGATGGCATTGAGTAGCTGGGTTGTTTCTTGCTTAGCTGTTGCCGATGAAATTGCTGGCTCTTTGAAAACAGGGGATATTGGTCCCTATCATGTAGGTTGAGTTGTATTTTATAGAACGGTTTATTTATGTCGTTTCTTGTTTATTTTGTAAAATTATATATGGAGCTCTGGTACTCATAACTAAAACAGAAGAATGATCATCTATTTTCCTAGGAAAATTAAGGTGCAACCAAATGATTGGAAAATAAGGAAAAATTTCCTAAAAAGAATTTCAAGAAATTTTGATTTTCCCCTTTTTTTTTTCTTTCCCCCCCTTTTTCCTCTAACCAAATGAAGCGTTATAGTATAAAATACTATTAAGCAAATTTGAACTGAATTGAACTTACTGATCTGAATTGAACTGATAAATAAGGTAGTGATGTCCACATAGAAATACTAAATCTTATTGTTTATTCAGTCAAATACGATCAGTTTGATTAAATGTCGGTCAAACTTTTCAATGGGTCATAGCCAATATAACGCTTAATGATCGATAATTAACATATACTATTAGTTATGACCCAAGAAAGTTGGAACCAACACATTGAAACTACTCATAAATATAACATCATCACACTTATTGAGTTATATAAGTCTAAGTAGTAATTAGGCTAGTTACATGTTACTTCAATTCATCAATAAAAATCGAAAAACATTAAACAATGCATCAAACAAGACTTATAATTAAAATCCTATATTCATCAATCAAAATGGAAAACAGTAGCAATTCAATTCATCAATCAAAATTGAAAACAGTAGTAATTCAACCCTAAATCATAACCCAAAAAAAAAAAAAAAAAAAAAAAAACAATGCATCAAAGAAGACTTAACCCTTAACCCTAATTCAAGCATAACCCTCAACCCTAAACCCATAAAAATCGAAAATTCGAGCATAACCCTAAACCCTAAACCCATCAACCCGAGCAGAAACTCGTGCAATTCAACAAACACTACTAAAAAACTAAGCTTCTTGTGACAAAGTAATGTAACTGAAACTACTGCAGTCACAATCACATCAGTATAACCTTATGTTTGAAAATATATGTAGTTAATTTTTGAACATATGAATTTGTACCGTCACATTATGTCCACTTTGAAGTATCATGAAAATCTATGTATATGACTACAAGTCATCACATAAGAAATTGAAGCATCCGGGCTTTTATAAAAAAAAAAAAATACTTTTGTGACATCATGTTTTAACAAAAGTGAGATTGGTATTAGCTTTATCAATAAAAAAACATAATCAACAAATTATGTTTAGTGACACTTTGTAGTCACATAAGTTTCCAATACACATAAAACACACACCTATCAAATTAAAAAAAAAATGTATTTTGTTGCGGTTTGTAATCATATAAGTTTCCAATACATACATAAGTATCATATCGTGTGCATACAAGAATAAAAAAATTTCGCATTTTCTATTTGTCCTCTCCTCTCACTTGTTTAAGGATCAATTAGATTTAGGTGATATCTTAGCATCTTAGTAGATTTTAAGTTTCCTTCAGAACTTAAAATTATAATTATATGTATGGTCGATTTTCTGAATTTCATAAGTGTTAAGTTATGTGTCTTATCTTTATGTATTTATGTCTTAAGTAGAACATCTCATTATTTTATCCTAAATATCAGGTCTTAATCATAGGCTTTTTAGTAGTGAGAAATATATTCTCATAGAATTTCATGATAGGCATGTATTTAACATCATTTTGCGTATCACGAAGAAATGTGGTTAAACATGAGACAAAATGATGTTAAATATCACTATCTTATCTTTTGCCTATCAGAAAGAAAGGTGGCAAAATGATGTTAAACATCACTATCATATATTTTGCCTATCTGCGCCAGGAATTCGTGAGTATTGAGCTTTGTTTGTTGACCTATTCTGTAAGTGATTACTTGTAAAGCTTTACGTGTTAATACCATGTGAATTGTGGATGGTATCGGAGAATGTGCGTAAATTTGCATAATCAAACTTTTCTAGCTAGTAATTGTTTTAAAACTTTGGATGATCGATACCCTATTGATAATAACTTGTTCCAAATATCAAGGTTTGTTGTGTTGTTAAGGTAAGAAAAAGGAGGAAAATGTTCTTATTTTCCTCAATCAAGTTACACCAGGTACAAAGTCATTTATTCAAACATTAACTATATTTACAAAGTCGGTGGATTGGATTGTTTTAGAGTTTCAAGAGAGGGATGTTATGGAGGCTGTCAAGGTGTTTTTACTTTTTGTCTTCTTTATCTTCGAAGGGGTTTAAGGAGGTTCGGGATTGGATGGTTGGTAATACGAATTTGAAGAGATTGGTTTGGGTTCATGTGTATGGGAGGGGCGAAGCTGGTATGTATATTAATGTGACTGCAGTAGTTGCAGTTACATTAGTTTGTTACAAGAAGCTTAGTTTTTTAGTAGTAAAAAATAAATTCATTGTGACTCGTGAAATTCTGAGTACCGGCAATAATGTTCATACATAGGTTTAATTTTGAAATCAAGGTTCATAATCGATGGGGAATCAAACTGTTGTCTCTGTAGTATCTTTTCCACCCATAGAAAACGTGTAATAGCAAGTCAAGGTCAAGCTACACCCACGTAAATAAATATTCCCACCAATTTACTCAGAGTTTACAAAGCTAATTGTTTTTCTAAAAATATCTTTGTCACATAGTGATAATTTTAGTAATTGGTAATAGAAAGACTTTAGTCAGCTCCAGTTTCAGCAAAGTCATCAATATAATTCAAAATTGAAAAGAAAGGTGTAGTTTCAAACACATTTCTTCCTGATAGGCAAAATGATGTTAAACATCACTATCCTATCTTTTGTCTATCATTTTGTTTCACTTTGCCTATCATTTCGTCTCATGTTTAACCACATTTCTTCGTGATAGGCAAAATGATGTTAAACATCACTATCTTATCTTAGATACATGCCTATCATGAAGAAATTCTATGAGAATACCTTTCTCACTACTAAAAAGCCTATGATTAAGACCTGATATTTAGGTTAAAATAATGAGATGTTCTACTTAATACATAAATACATAAAGATAAGACACATAACTTAACACTTAATTATGAAATTCAGAAAATCGACCATACATATAATTTTATGTTCTGAAGGAAACTTAAAATCTACTAAGATGCTAAGATATCACCTAAATCTAATTGATCCTTAAATGAGAGGAGAGGACAAATAAAAAATGAGAAAAATTTTGATTCTTGTACGCACACGATATGATACTTATGTATGTATTGGAAACTTATATGACTACAAATCGTAACAAAATACAATTTTTTTTTTTTATTTGATAGGTGTGTGTTTTATGTGTATTGGAAACTTATGTGACTATAAAGTGTCACTAAACATAATTTGTTGATTATGTTTTTTTATTGATAAAGCTAATACCAATCTCACTTTTGTGAAAATATGATGTCAGCCCGTTAAAAATTGATCCGGCCCGGCCCGTTAATATATTGGTCCGGCACGGACCGAACCGTATATTTTTAGGGGCCTTTAGGGGCCATCATATACTGGCCCAACCCAACCCGTTAAAAACCTGATGAACAGCCCAGCCCAGCCTGCACAGGCCCAGCCCGGTAAGCCCACAATTTTTTGTATATAATTTCAGGATTTATAAATAGGCAGTGGGCTCGGATTAATTATTTAGACATGATGAATATTGGGTTCTAATTGAATGAAAAGCCCAACAATACAAGTCCAACCCAATTTCTATATTTCCAACTTCCAAGCCCAAGAATCGTGTTGTAGTTTGTAATGATCCCCTCATCCAGGTAACCGTGTTACTAAAGTTGTTTCTAGGCCATTTTCTGATGTTGTGCAAGTGTGCATAATGTATTGTCATTGAGCCTAACTATAATTAGTAGTTTGAATTAGTACTTCACTGTTTAGTATGTGATTTACTAGTAGTAATTAGTAGAGCAGAGTAGCAGACTAGTAGTAGTACTAGTACTAAACCACTATATGTTACCAAGATTTGAGCATTTTAATTTTTAGTACATTACATCTCCTGTGTAAAATTGCAAATATATGTAGATTCTAGTAGTGTGTTTTTTTAATGAAGAGAAATGGAGGGAAAAAAAAAAACAGCACGAGCCTGGCCCGCATTTAGGCCCGGCCCAGCCCAGCCCGCACTATATAGGGCCGAGGGCTGTGCCGGGCTCACAGATCTTGAGAAAAGCCCGGCCCGGCATGCAAAAAATGGCCCAGCCCAGCCCAAAACCTTAATGGTCTGGGCTTTTGCGGGCTAGCCCAGCCCGGCCCGATAGTCACCTCTAGTGACGGTACAAATTCATATGTTCAAAAATTAACTATATATATTTTCAAACATAGAGTTATACTGATGTGATTGTGACTGCAGTACGTAGTTTCAGTTACATTAGTTTGTCACAAGAAGCTTAGTTTTTTAGTAGTGAAATTAAACAACACAATTCATAAACAAAAATTCGAGCATAAGCCTAAATCCATCAAAAGCTGGAACTAATCATGCAGACAAGTCATAAATAAGGTTTACATACATAATAATAATGCTCAACAACATCAATGGGAAGAAATTTGACAAAAAAAAAATTCCAAAAATTAGTGTTTCGAAAGTTACCTTTCGATAGGTAGAACAATCCGAGAAGAGAAGGAAGCCACAAACCGGTAGACGAGCTTCGTCATGGTGGTCGTCCGCGGCGGAGGATGGTGGGGATAACCATTTCGGAGGAGGAGAGGCAGAGAACCAGAAGAGAATGAGAAGAGAAGGAGAAGAGTAAAATGAGCATAATCTGCTCGTCGATCTGTTTTTAGATCTAGTTTACCAACAGTCGGTAATTTCTATTTTATTTTATTTTTATTTTTTTCTCTAGTTTAAAAGACAACAAATTTATCGACGGATATACTATCCGACGGTAAATTCAGCCGCACTATCTGTAAACAAAGACGAACTGAGCATCACAACTTAGTTCGTCTATATCCATCGGTAAAATTCCGATTCGTCGCTAAATTAGCAATAGATAGTATCCATCGGTAAATCTCGTAGTAAATTTAGATTTTTCTTGTAGTGAGAGCTAACAGCTCCGCCATGGACGGAGCTGAAGCTCCGATCTGGAGCTGAGGTCCATCTTGGCCGGAGATAAACACAGTTCCATCCATGGCGAAGCTCTGCCATGGATGGAGCTTACAACTCCGGTCATGGTGGAGCTGTTTAGCTCCGCCATGGACGCTCCAGAAGCTCCGATCTGGAGCCTTTTTTTTTTTTTAACAGACATTGAACTTTTGTGCATAGTACTGCTTTTTTTTCTTCGAACTGTACATCTATCTTTCACCACTCCAGTTCCCTTCCATTACACCACCTTATAATTCCGTGGGTAGTACTACTTTGGTTTCTAGTTATTAATTACATGTAGTTTGTGTGCGATGCATATCTAAATTGGCTTCATCGTTTTTAAATTTACACTAATAATTTTGTTAGATCTGTAAATAAATGTATGCAAGTATTTTGTTGCCACAATACAATACAGTTGATGTGTAAATAGTGACATGCTACTAAAGGACACACATCAAACAAGTTTCAGTTCCTTGACGGCCAAAACAGAATTAGTAATTAAGAGAAAAATAAAGTCAATTAGTAAATTAAGAGCAACTTTGATTTTGTATTGAGAAAGAATATTACTTAGCTTTGTTGGTTGGATGACAACCATAACTTGAACAATTGACTTTCATGGAAATATATAAACAAAGTCATCAAATAGAAATTGGAATTCATGGACAACAAGATTTATGTATTCTTTTTCAATTAAAAATAATATATTTAGGTATTTAATCTAAATTTGCTAGCATGAAATATACTGTATGATTTATCATAGTATCTTCGTGGTCAGTAAATGCACTAAAGTATCACAAGTGCCTAATCAAGAAATATAAAAAGTAAAATTCTGCAACTTGTAACCAACAAGTCTTGGAGGAACTAGCTTATTGGCATATTGCATTCAATGAGTGAGGCCATTTTTGCAGAAGAATCAAGGTTCAAGTCTTCGAAACTCCAAAGCAACTAGACTACTTGATCCATGACAAGACAAAGGGTATCTCCATCACACACTGATATCACTGTAGTATTTAATATATTATGACCGTATTTAGTGTTAACTTATCACCTTGATAAACTTATTCGATAGTTTGATTCCAAAAGGTATGTAAGCTGAATACCCAACTAGTAGCTGACAGGCTATCAATTTCAACTATCTATCTGATATGGGTAAATATGTCACCACTATGACAAGGCCTCGAAATACAAAGCTACCTCGAAAGTATCTACGCCCTCGAAAGGACGGACACCCTCAAAACGTATGCATCCTCGAAGCCACCAGACATTCACAGCCTCGAAAGAGTCTACACCCTCGAAAGGCACATACACCCTCGAACACCTACAGGCAGCTGGAAACTACACCTCATACCCACATTTGTCTATATATAGCCAAGGTACACTACTACTTCAGAACACTCTCAACACACTTCCACTCTCTACTTGTCTTTCCATTCCCTCGGGTATTTCCACTTAAATGCAACGCCGGTCTGACTATCGGCAGGCCGGTAAACCACTAACATCCCCACTCCGTCCCCAGGTTTCCGCTAAGAAATAAACCCAAGAACGACTCTAAACGGAGGAGATCTTGGAGATGGTGAGAAAAGGGCACGATTCACATTTTACCCTCATCATCTTGGCGCCGTCTGTGGGAATCGGGACAAGAAGCTGTGGCTCTAAGGGGTGGACGGTAGGCGGCATATCTAGTCGTTGATGGTTGGGCCGGCGAGCACAATCAAAGCTTGATAGAGAGGGGCCTGGAGAACAACAAAAATAAAAGAGCAAACAGAGATCTTAATCTCACTCTTTACGCTAGCAAAAGAAAGGAGCAAGCAGAGATCTGAATTTTACGCTTCAAAATACTAAGAAGATCTGATATTCTACTTCAATTATTAAAAAGGAAAGAAGAATCTTTGGAGTAAGCATCCAGACCCCAAAATCGGTCACTTACACCAAAAGTGCCGCCATGATGCTTGCTCCGGGATACACGACTGAAGGGGCCAAATTTGCCCAGATCAAAAGCTATAGAGAACAGCCTCCAAGAAGGGTCGAAGAGACCCAAGTCGACTCAGCCTTAGCCCACAGGCTCAAAGAAAAGAAGGGGTTTGAAGGGTGCAGTTTTCCAATCACCTATGTTGCTGAAAAGTATCCTGCCCCCGTAAACTCTAAAAGAGAGAGACTCGAAGTAGTGGCAAACTATGGAGAACACCTCAAAGAGAAGGGCTCAAAGAAGACAGAGGTGGAAAAGAACAGTCGAACCACACATCCGACTTGCGGACTCAAAGAAAAGGGTCGAAAAGACAAAGTCGAACCACATTTTCGACCCACGAACTCCCAAAGAAAATGGTCGAAGAGACAGTCGAAGTACCAGGCCTCGAAGTGGTGGAAAACTGATTAGGGAAGTAAACCCGAGTCAGTCTACGAAAACACTCCAAGTAGTAAAAGCAGAAGTAATTAGGGAACCCAAAGAGGTCAACCCCCGAAATTATCTCTAGTCAAATTCAAACACTATGTTGGACTCGAAGAGAGCTCTAATCTCCAACCAAAGGCTCGAAGAGACCCAAGTCGAATGGGCAAGACCCAAGTCGAATTCGATTTCGGCTCAAAAGCTCAATGTAGAAGGCTCGTAGAGACCCAAGTCGAATGGGAAAGACCCAAGTCAAATTCAATTTCGACCCTCAAGACCCAAGTCGAATTCGATTTCGAACCACAAGCTCAAAGAAAAGGCTCGAAGATAGAGTCAAACCACAGTTTCTACCCTTGAACCACAAGCTCAAAGAAAGGGCTCGAAGAAGACAGATGGAAAAGTTGAATTACAACTTCGACCGGAGGATTCTCAAAAAGGCTCGAAGATAGAGTCGAACAAGGCTCGAAGAAGACAGATGGAAAAGAAGTCGAATCACAACTTTGACCGGCGGACTCTCAAAAAGGCTCGAAGAGAGTCGAACCACATTTTCGACCGACAAGCTCTCAAAAGGTCAGAGTAGCAAATCAAGAGTTTTGATCCAAAGGCTCGAAAGAAAAGAAAAGGGTCGAAAGATTGAAGTGTGGTGAAAACCCAAGTCAACCTCGACTCACTCGTTCACTCCGAGCAAGAAAGAGCTGACCGACTAGATACATCGAAGTTGAAAAATAAGCTACCCGGACAACCCGAGAAACGAAGGTCCGAACTCAAAGTCTCAACCCACGACTGAGAATATCAAGTCCGACTCTACCCATTTCGGACTCAAAGAGCAACGCGAATGGAAAACTCCGAACATATGCTCAGGAAATTATTTTCCGCTCAAAGCCGGAAATGCATCGAACTCGAAGAAAACTTAAAAATCCAACTACAGCAGCTACACATGGCCGCATCCGACAATTTATCATGCATATATTCATGGTCGGAGACACCCTTCGAACACCACCACCTTCCGAACTCGAAAAGACCAACAACAAAATGCAAGAAACGGAAAGGGATAATGTTTTTCCAAAACAAGATAGCAACAAGAGACTTGGGGGATTGAGGCTGATCACAACTCCAAATTATATCTTCCACGATGTCGAGCTGATATTTTCCAAGAAATGAGACCTCATACCGCACTTGAAGGTTGAGACTGATAGTGTATATGTCCTAGAGACAGTCCTTACTAAGGGCATGGTGCCCTTGTAGAGGATATATATGTACTATTACACATGTCAACGTAATATAATATATGTTTGTTTCATTTTACTGTTGAGTATTGCTTTCATATTTATATTACACCAGGCTGCAGCATGTCATATCTATATTGCTGTCTGTATTGATACTGAACATGTCCCCTCGGATAGATGACCGATCACACAGTTAGTGGGAGCTATGTGAGTTATCATCTATCCCAAACTCTCCCTAGTCGTGGTACATCTCGGATGTGGGGGTCTGAATGAACCTGACAAGACTAGTATGCGTGTGGAGGTTATACTTGTTTGAGCAAGTGTGAGCCGATCCCACGGCCACGGAACGGATTGTTGGACAATCAAGGAACGTTCCCATAACTGCGCATAGTTGTTCGAAGAAGCTTTATCGAACAATGGAAGTACCCACCGGACACTCCCATCGATGTATACTCTACACCGACGTGTCTATGGGAACCGGTGAGTTGTCGAAGTGATGCCATTCGTCCTTTGCACTTACAGGACTTTATCATCACATTTGTTGCTCCATATCCTTGGTGGACCCGTCGATGTCAGCTCTGAATAAGCAGTTGACCTAAGACACGATCCAGGATTATGGCTAAATACAAATGGGGGTGATAAGTGATTCTGTGAAGGATTCATCTCTCAAGTGTAGCACAGGAGAGCGCTGCTCGTAGTCTTCATAGTTGTGTTGGTAAAGTCACTGGCCAGTGCAAATGATATATTATGATGGTAATAAGTATATCTTAACCAAACAACTCCCTGAGACGCCCGTGGATGTATTATTGGGATAGACACTTCATCGATCCTAGATACATCCGAGCAAGTCAGATGAAGGGACGTTACCATCGCCGCGTTGAGCACAACAGGCTTCGCAACGAAAGGGTTAGCTTTGAGAAACCTCTCAAACGTCCTCACGTACTAATATTGCAAATGGAACCGTCTAGGAATTCCATGTTGCCTAGTCTAGGACTTGCTTAATACGGTGAGGCCCTATGGGTCACACTATGCGGTGATTCAGCCTATCAGGATATCCTTGCAATTAATTTGGAATTAATTGTGAATGATGGATTATAATTGATTTGGAATTAATTATAATAATTGGTGGCTCAATTAATGATTTGGAATTATTAATTGAATTGGCTAAGTAATTGTATTTTATGTAAATACAATTAAAGATTATATTTTGGAAATATAATGGAGGTTTGATTGTAAAGGATATGTTAATTTAAAATTAACATATGCACTTGGGCAAAAATCTACTTGGAGTTTGGATTGCCTTAGAAATATATGTGGGTCCCAAAAGTGGGACCCACGTCCCGTAGGACAGACGCGCGCGCGCGCGTGGCAGAATAGGGGAAGGAGTTCGACTCCTTCCTCTATTAGAAGTCCAAGGGATAAGTTAGATTTTCCTGATTGAGTTTTGATTTGATTGGGAATGAATCTAGACTTGATATTGGTTTCCTTGCGCGATAAGAATTAGATTCTTATTCCTTTACGAAGTCTAATTGCTTATGCTTTAGGCTTCTATAGACTACTATATATAGTAGACTATTGGAGAGAGTTTTACATACGATTTTACGTGTGATTTTGATACACAGTTATTCTACCCAGTTTTCTTAGAGAAAATAAAAACTCTCCCCTCCTCCCTTAACCTCACGCGCGCGCACACCGCCACCGGAGGGAATTGCCGCCCCGTCTTCTTGGTCACATAAAGAATATCCTAGCATTCTTCCGATTGGCTGTTCATCCGTGGATACCAAGGTTGAGGTTCTAGGAGCTGGAAACTAAATCTTATTGTCTTGCAGATATACAGAGTATTGTAGATATCTTCGACTTCGACGAAGGAGGAGATACACCGGATTATTACGAAGACTTGGAAGCTGCTTTGGAAGTAAGGTTAGTCTTCTAATTGACGTGTTTATATATATACGACATATGCATAATCAATTAACCAGTATGTTAAGAAATTTTTTAAAATTCCGCTGCGTACCCTAGGGGTAACTCTAACCATATTTTCTTACAGTGGTATCAGAGCGAGGTTAATTGATTATGTATATACGTATATATATTGTATGATTTTGTAGATGTGTGGATGCAATTGATTCTATGATAAATTCGATTTTCAAAAGTTTTGTTTTTTATATAAATTTAGAATTTATATTTTTTCAAAAAAAAAAAATTAAATATATATATAATTTTTCGACCGGGCCGCTTGCGCGTCGCAAGCGGCGGCCGGCGGCGCCTGCGTGCCGCCGGCGCACGGGCGCCTGCGGCCGGGGCCTGCATGCTACAGGCGCCCGCGGGCACCGAGGGGGCGGGACTAGGTCCCATCCCAAGTTTTAATAAAAAAAAAAAAAATTATATATGTTTTCGGGTTGGACCCAAAATCGAATTTTGAAAGTTTTGAGGATTGAATTTTATATTTGGAATATAAATATGATTTAATTGTAATTGTTTTAAACTAGAGGCGTTAAATTTAATTAGTATAAAGTTAAAGGGCTTATTTGTAATTTATCAATTTATTGTTTATTGCAAATTAGTCCTTCTACTTTTGAATTTTAGATTTAACACCTCTAAGGTTTTTTAAATTACAATTAAGTCCTTCGGGTTTTTGAAAATTGCTACTTGGTCAATAGAATTTTCGAGTGTTCAATCTAGTCTAAATTTTCAATTATTTCATAGAGATTATAAGTATGGGATTATAATTTTCATAATGAAATTATGAAGTCATTTGTCATCCACATAGGCTACTACTTGTTTCATATGCTCAATATGCTATTATTTGACAATACATGTTTAAATACCATGTTTTTACATTCCGTTCGACCGCTATGCATGCGAGGGTAGGCGGCGCCCTCTTATATGTCGGACCGCATATTTATGTATGGGTAGGCGGCACCCATTATATGCTTGACCGCGTTTAGAACTAGAATGGATAGGCGGCATCCATTATGTGTAGACCGTTCATGCATGATGGGTAGGCGGCGCCCTTATTTGTTTGTAGATGACTGATAACAACCCTCAAGCTACAAGCCCCAACCAATATAAGTACGGAAATATGTATATATATATATATATATATATATATATATATATATATATATATATATATATATATATATATATATATATATATATATATATATATATATATATATATGAGATGCTTTCCATAGGGTGCTTTAATTTTGAACTTTCATTGCGTTTTCTTGTATTGGCGACCTCGTCTTACGAGACTCGCAGTAATCGTCAAATTAGAGTAAGCCTATGGTTATGACTTACTGCATATTGTATCTAGCGACCTCGATAGGTGCAATATGTAGGGCATCGGGTTAAATTAGATTTAACAACCAAGAGTTGCGTGACGCAATTGGATAGTCTTACTAGTCCTACCGGTCATATTATGCTATGCGACCAGCCCCCGTTGGAGTATGGCATAATATGGATTTGGATCTTGGCCACTACGGTAACTTGTTGGACATTACCCGTATGTTTGTTGTGGGGGCAAGCATATGTGAAAATAGTGGGAGCTAAACAGCTAAAGGACCTTGTTGTTTAGTTATGTTGACTGTGTATTTAGAAATAATATTTCAATAGTTGATTTATTATTTTCGTTCTATATTATTTCTCCTGGAAACCGAAATGGCGAGAATCTCGCTCCGTGCTATCTTAGAGAAGTAAATTTTGACCGGACCAAACTTCCTAGATTGGATCAGGAATATATGTTTGGTGTTGAGGTACGAAAGGATTGAGTACGTCTTGGACGAGGCTAATCCCGTGTGTCCCGAGAATCAGACTGCCGATCAAGTTGCTGATTTGGAATCAAGCCAACAAGGCAAGGTCTGATAAGCATCATGAGGATGCTAGATCCGCGCAGTGTATTATGCTGGCGACAATGAGCGATGAGCTGCAGAGGCAACATGAAAGCATGTTGCCGCATGAGATGCTGAAGCATCTCGAGTCGGTCTTGGAGACGACAACTAGAAGTGTTGAATTTGATTTGATCAAAGAGATACACAGATGCAAGCTCAATGAAGGAGGAAACATGTCTGAACATGTTCTCAAGATGAGAATAAGATCATGGTGATCTTTGTCCTTCAATCATTGCCAAGTTCGTATTCGTAGTTCATCGTTAACCACCATGAATGCGAAGGACGTAACACTGCCCGAACTCCATAATCTGCTGAAGACATATGATCAAACTCTTCCTAAGAAGGAAAGGTCGATTATGTATGTTGGGCAACCGTCTGACCTAAACCCGAGAAACAAAGGTGCTAAGGGTAAGGGAAATTCGGGAGCCAAGGCTAACACTTCGAGTGATAAGCCTAAGCGTCTAAACCAGAAAGGGAAGTTCAAGAGGAGCGGAACGGTACACACAGATGAATGTCTTTTCTGTAAGCAGAAAGGACGTTGGAAGAATGATTGCCCTAAGCTGAGGGCAGATCAAGCTAAGAAGCCACCGGCTTCTAGCTCAGGTATGTTTGTTATTGAAATGAACATGACTACATTTGACTTCAATGGTTGGGTATTAGATACAGCCTGTGGCTCGCCCATTTATAATAATGTGCAAGGGGCCATTGAACACAAGCTAGTCAAGCAAGGTGAAATCGACTTGCATGTTGGGAACAACAATCCAGTTGAAGCCAAACGCGTTGGACGCTGCAAGATAGATTTACCATCAGGACAATGTTTGGAACTTGATGACGTTTATTTTGTTCCATCCATTGGCAGAAATATTATTTCCATTCCATTGTTGGACAATTTGGGTTTTTCCTGATACTTGTTATTTTTCATTAAATGACCAGTATTGTGGAAAAGCTCGCTTAGTGAATGGTTTATATATTTTGCAAAGTAGTCTACCTTTATTTCAAATACATAACAAACAACCGTCTTCAAGTAAGAAGAATAATTCATCTTATCTATGACATTGTTGGCTAGGCCATATCAATGAAACACGGATTCAAAGACTAAGGAAGTTGGACTACTTAGAACCATTTGATTTCGAATCATATGGTACATGTGAATCTTGTGTTAAGGGTAAGATGACGAACAAACCTTTTGTTGGACAAGGTGTTCGTGCCACTCGCTGCTTAGAGCTCATACATACCGATGTATGTGGACCGTTTAAAGTCCATGCGCGTGGGGGTTATCCTTACTTCGTTACCTTTACTGACGATTTCTCAAGGTATGGATATATCTTTCTTATGAAGAATAAATCCGAGACCTTTGGGAAATTCAAGGAGTTTAGGAATGAGGTCGAGAATGAATTGAACCTAAGGATAGTCACTCTTCGATCGGATCGAGGAGGTGAATACCTTAGTGAAGAATTTATCGATTACTTGAAGGAAAATGGGATTCAATCGCAATGGACTCCTCCTGGAACACCACAGTTAAACGGTGTGTCTGAGAGGAGGAATCGAACCCTGTTAGACATGGTAAGATCAATGATTGGATTCTCGACTCTTCCAAAGTATCTGTGGGGATATGCATTACAAACTGCAATCTACATTCTGAACCGTGTACCATCTAAATCAGTGGAGAAAACTCCTTATGAGTTATGGAAGGGAAAGAAGCCTTCACTGGGCTATCTTAGACCTTGGGGCTGTCCTGCGATAGTCAAGCTGATGCTCACTGATAAGTTAGATGCCAAGGGTGTCAAAGTATATTTCATAGGCTATCCTCGTCAGACGAGAGGCTATGAATTCTATCATGTTGAAGATCACAAGGTGATCGTGTCTAGAAACGTGAAGTTTTTAGAAGCTGAATACCTCGAAGAAGAGAGGTTAGATGATATGATAGAACTTGAAGAAATTCAAGACTTTGACACGCGCGAACATGAGGTCTTTAAATCTTCTGATTTGGACTCAAGTTCAGTGGGAGCTTTCGAAGCAGACAAGGGTGATGATATGACACTTGCTAGGCATGTCATAATCAGTGGGAGTCCTGTGATTAGATCAACAGTTGAAACCACACCTGTAGAACCCGTTGTCAACCAACCTTTGCAACAAGTTGCACAAGAGCAGCCTCCCGCAAGGGAATAGGGTCGCGCCCAACGACCAGCTGCATCAGTACCCACTGATAATGTTCGTGTTACACGAAGCCAGAAAAGAAAAGCACCAGAACAAGTCGAGCTCCGTAGGTCGAAGAGGATCCTTAGAGGACCTCAGAAGCAAAGCCTTATGATAGAAGACATCAGTGAACTTGATGTCGGTTTATCAGATCGGGAAGATCCCGAGACCTACAAAGAGGCAATAATTGATATTGACTCAGACAAATGGCAAGAGGCCATGGAATTAGAAATGGATTCAATGTACCAGAACCAAGTTTGGAACTTGGTAGACTTGCCCCAAGGGGTTAGACCAATTGGGTGCAAATGGGTCTTTAAACGAAAGACAGATGCCGATGGCAAGGTACAGACGCACAAAGCTAGGCTTGTGGCAAAAGGCTACACGCAAAGGTATGGCATCGATTACGATGAAACCTTTTCACCAGTAGCAAAATTGAAGTCCATTCGAATTCTACTTGCGATAGCTGCCTACTATGATTATGAAATCTGGCAGATGGATGTAAAGACAGCCTTCCTCAATGGCAACCTTGAGGAAGAGGTCTATATGGTACAGCCGGAAGGTTTTATTAGTAAACCAGGCCAACTGTTGTATGCAAATTACAGAGATCCATCTATGGGCTAAAGCAAGCGTCAAGGAGCTGGAATATCCGCTTTGATGAAGCTGTCAAATCGTTTGACTTCATCAGAAGCAAGGAAGATCCCTGTGTCTATGCGAGACACAGCGACAAAGGAGTTGTTTTCATGATCATTTATGTAGATGACATTTTGATCATGGGAAACAATGTCTCTATGCTAGAAGAGACTAAAGTTTGGTTATCAAGTACCTTCTCGATGAAGGACTTGGGTGAAGCGAACTACATCCTAGGGATCAAGATCTTTAGAGATAGATCCAAGAGGATGTTGGGAATGACACAGTCCACCTACATCGACAAAATACTGAAGCGTTATAAGATGGACGACTCAAAGAGAGGCTTTCTCCCAATTAGGCATGGGATTGTCTTATCAGTTAAGGATGGTCCGAAAACTGATGAAGAAAGAAATACAATGAGTCGTGTACCCTATGCTTCGGCAGTAAGGTCTATAATGTATGCAATGAATTGCACAAGGCCCGATGTGGCATATGCGCTTAGTGTCACTTGTCGACACCAACAGAATCCAGGAGTACCTCACTGGACTGCTGTGAAGAACATTCTTAAGTACCTTAGACGGACTAAAGAGATGTTCTTGGTGTTTGGTGGAGAACCAGAATTGAAGATGTCTGGGTATGTCGACGCTGGATTTGAATCAGATCCTGATGACTTTAAGTCACAGACAGGATACGTATTCAAATTGAACGGAGGAGCTGTCTGTTGGAAGAGTTCTAAGCAAGCCACGGTTGCTGACTCATCCACAGAGGCCGAGTACATTGCTGCATCAGAAGCATCGAAAGAAGCTGTCTGGATTTCAGAGTTCTTGAAGGAATTGAGGGTTGTTCCTGCTCCCAGTCCAATAACGATTTATTGTGACAATACGGGCGTCGTCGCTCAATCTAGGGAGCCTAGATCTACAAACAAGAACAAACATGTACTTAGAAAATATCACGTTATACGTGAGATCATAGATAGAGGAGAAGTTAGTATAGAACGTGTCTCAACCACGGACAACGTGGCAGATCCTTTCACCAAGGTCTTATCAGTGGAAGTCCACTTAAGACATTATGCTAATCTGGGCATTAGGCATAAAGGTGACTGGCTCTAGTCCAAGTGGGAGATTGATAATGTATATGTCCTAGAGACAGTCCTTACTAAGGGCATGGTGCCCTTGTAGAGGATATATATGTACTATTACACAGGTCAACGTAATATAATATATGTTTGTTTCATTTTACTGTTGAGTATTGCTTTCATATTTATATTACACCAGGCTGCAGCATGTCATATCTATATTGCTGTCTGTATTGATACTGAACATGTCCCCTCGGATAGATGACCGATCACACAGTTAGTGGGAGCTATGTGAGTTATCATCTATCCCAAACTCTCCCTAGTCGTGGTACATCTCGGATGTGGGGGTCTGAATGAACCTGACAAGACTAGTATGCGTGTGGAGGTTATACTTGTTGGAGCAAGTGTGAGCCGATCCCACGGCCACGGAACGGATTGTTGGACAATCAAGGAACGTTCCCATAACTGCGCATAGTTGTTCGAAGAAGCTTTATCGAACAATGGAAGTACCCACCGGACACTCCCATCGATGTATACTCTACACCGACGTGTCTATGGGAACCGGTGAGTTGTCGAAGTGATGCCATTCGTCCTTTGCACTTACAGGACTTTATCATCACATTTGTTGCTCCATATCCTTGGTGGACCCGTCGATGTCAGCTCTGAATAAGCAGTTGACCTAAGACACGATCCAGGATTATGGCTAAATACAAATGGGGGTGATAAGTGATTCTGTGAAGGATTCATCTCTCAAGTGTAGCACAGGAGAGCGCTGCTCGTAGTCTGCATAGTTGTGTTGGTAAAGTCACTGGCCAGTGCAAATGATATATTATGATGGTCATAAGTATATCTTAACCAAACAACTCCCTGAGACGCCCGTGGATGTATTATTGGGATAGACACTTCATCGATCCTAGATACATCCGAGCAAGTCAGATGAAGGGACGTTACCATCGCCGCGTTGAGCACAACAGGCTTCGCAACGAAAGGGTTAGCTTTGAGAAACCTCTCAAACGTCCTCACGTACTAATATTGCAAATGGAACCGTCTAGGAATTCCATGTTGCCTAGTCTAGGACTTGCTTAATACGGTGAGGCCCTATGGGTCACACTATGCGGTGATTCAGCCTATCAGGATATCCTTGCAATTAATTTGGAATTAATTGTGAATGATGGATTATAATTGATTTGGAATTAATTATAATAATTGGTGGCTCAATTAATGATTTGGAATTATTAATTGAATTGGCTAAGTAATTGTATTTTATGTAAATACAATTAAAGATATTTTGGAAATATAATGGAGGTTTGATTGTAAAGGATATGTTAATTTAAAATTAACATATGCACTTGGGCAAAAATCTACTTGGAGTTTGGATTGCCTTAGAAATATATGTGGGTCCCAAAAGTGGGACCCACGTCCCGTAGGACAGACGCGCGCGCGCGCGTGGCAGAATAGGGGAAGGAGTTCGACTCCTTCCTCTATTAGAAGTCCAAGGGATAAGTTAGATTTTCCTGATTGAGTTTTGATTTGATTGGGAATGAATCTAGACTTGATATTGGTTTCCTTGCGCGATAAGAATTAGATTCTTATTCCTTTACGAAGTCTAATTGCTTATGCTTTAGGCTTCTATAGACTACTATATATAGTAGACTATTTGAGAGAGTTTTACATACGATTTTACGTGTGATTTTGATACACAGTTATTCTACCCAGTTTTCTTAGAGAAAATAAAAACTCTCCCCTCCTCCCTTAGCCTCACGCGCGCGCACACCGCCACCGGAGGGAATTGCCGCCCCGTCTTCTTGGTCACATAAAGAATATCCTAGCATTCTTCCGATAGGCTGTTCATCCGTGGATACCAAGGCTGAGGTTCTAGGAGCTGGAAATTAACTCTTATTGTCTTGCAGATATACAGAGTATTGTAGATATCTTCGACTTCGACGAAGGAGAAGATACACCGGATTATTACGAAGACTTGGAAGCTGCTTTGGAAGTAAGGTTAGTCTTCTAATTGACGTGTTTATATATATACGACATATGCATAATCAATTAACCAGTATGTTAAGAAAATTTTTAAAATTCCGCTGCGTACCCTAGGGGTAACTCTAACCATATTTTCTTACAGAGACCAATACCAACTTCATTGTTCAAGGTTCAAATAGTACACAATAAAAGTCCACTCGACTTACACAAGCTAACTCCAATATCGCGGCTAGTTAGTCCCACGCGAGTTCAACGTCTTCAATTTTGAGGTTTCTAGGAATAGTTGGGAGATGCAACAGATGGAGATGGTGGTTTGATAACCATCTCAAGACCCTCGAATGGACGGATCCCTCCCTCAAAGTCTCCAAAGGAGGCTAGTTGGAGAAACCACTCGTACCCTCGAAGGCATGGAATCCACCATCGAAGCCATGTTGAAGAGTGGTTGGAAAAACCATCTCGTACCCTCGAAGGGATGGTTTCCACCCTCGGAGCCTCCGAAGAGGAGATTGGTTGGAGAAACCATCTCAAGACCCTCGAAGGGACGGATCCCTCCCTCGAAGTCTCCAAAGGAGGCTGGTTGGAGAAACAACCTCAAGACCCTCGAAGGGATGGAATCCATCCTCGAAGTCTCCGAAAGGTAGGTTGGAGAAACCACCTCGTACCCTCGAAGGGACAGAATCCACCCTCAAAGCCTCCGAAGAGGAAGAGATGGGTTGGAAAACCCATCTCGTATCCTCGAAGGCATGGAATCCACCCTCGAAGCCTACAAGTTGGAAAAACTCTCGTACCTTCGAAGGGAGGATAAAACACTCGAAGCCTCGAGATGAGAAAAGGAGGTAGGTTGGAGAAACCACCTCCGAAGCCAAATTGAAGCCTCAAAAGGAGGAAAAGGGAGGTCGGTTGGAGAAACCACCTCGAAGCCAAATTGAAAGCCTCGAATGAGGCTACGAGAAGTCGGTTGGAAAAACCACTTGTCCACCTACGAAGCCAAATCGAAGCCTCGAAAGGAGGAAAAGGGAGGTAGGTTGGAGAAACCACCTCGAAGCCAACTCGAAGAGAGTTAGGTTGGAGAAACCACCTCGAAAGTTCCAAGAGGAAGAGCTTGGTTGGAGAAACCATCTCGTACCCTCGAAGAGAATAAAAGCACCTTGAAGCCTCGAAAAGAAGAGAGGAAGAACTTGGTTGGAGAAACCATCTCGTAGCCTCGAAGAGAAGACAAGCTACATTGAAGTCTCTAAAAGAGAAAGATAGAACCCTCGAAGCCTAAAGAGGAAGAGGTAGGTTGGAAAAACCACCTCGAATCCTCAAGAGGATTACCCCGAATGAACTTTCGGAGGAGAAACATCTCGAAATAAACCTTCGAATGAGAACTTAACAGGGAAAACCTTAAAGAAAAAGCTATCGAAACAAGCAAGTGAAAATCTTGCAAATCACTCATGATGCCCCTTTTGACGGGAGTGGTTGGAAAAACCACCTCGAAACCTCCAAATGAGGAATAAAAGGAGATTGGTTGGAAAAACCGTCTCGGAGCCTCGAAGAGAGAAATGCCGACTCGAAACCTCAAAAAACCACCTTGAAACCTCCAATTGAGGAATAAAAGAGGCTCTATCGAACGGGTCATGGAACATCAAAAACTTGAGAAGATACTACTCTTAGAACATTTCGATCATGCAATCGAACATGTTTCCTTTTGTAACAAACCTCCCTCTAAATCACCCCCACAAAGGCCGTCACTGAAAAGAAGGTTGTATCACCATTAAAAGCCAGATGAAATAGCTCAACAAGCCACAAGGAAGCCTCGTCTACTTTTTGTAAGAACCCCTTCATCATACCGCCCTTGACAAGGCCGTCACTGAAAAGAAGGTTGTATCACCATTAAAAGCGAGAGAAATTACTTCCTTATGACAAGCATTTTGAACAAATTTGCATAATTTGCCATAAGTTTCCAGTAACATCATCGACGGATGATGCATCGAAACACGGTGGCACTTAGCATCAGATCCAAAGGATCGCGAGGGTATCTCGAAAGATACCATTCCGACGGGAAGGTAATCTGTCCGAATATCCCGGTCCTCGAAAATATTATTTTCGGGATGAGGGGGATGATTCGATACAGACAATCCGACGGGATTCTACTTATCGAATACGCTGCCCGAAAACTTATCAATATTTCGGATGACTCATCCGTTTGATAAGAAACAAAGAGTGATACGCAATTATTTTGACGAAAACAAAATTGCCACGAACACTCGAACCAAGGACCCTCTAAACTTCCCCGCAGAGTAGAGCGAACCCCGTTATTAAACGAAATACTATCACTTCCCATCCGAAATACGAAAGGGATTTGGATGCCCAAAGAAAAACCATAAACCATGGGGCAAAAACTTGGAGGACTGATGATAGGGTACTCAATTTCCATCAAGACCCCGGAGTAACTTATGACATGAGCACATGGACAAACTCCATCAAAAATGAAGAAAGGTTCGAAAAAGGTCTCACCCAGACCCCAATACTTCCCAAAAAAGAAGAAGAAGAAAGTTTCGACAGATTAACTTACGACATCTCTCAAAACTTGGGGGACTGATGATATGGGTAAATATGTCACCACTATGACAAGGCCTCGAAATACAAAGCTACCCTCGAAAGTATCTACACCCTCGAAAGGACGGATACCCTCGAAACGTATGCATCCTCGAAGCCACCAGGCATTCACAGCCTCGAAAGAGTCTACACCCTCGAAAGGCACATACACCCTCGAACACCTACAGACAGCTGGAAACTACACCTCATACCCACATTTGTCTATATATAGCCAAGGTACACTACTACTTCAGAACACTCTCAACACACTTCCACTCTCTACTTGTCTTTCTATTCCTTCGGGTATTTCCACTTAAATGCAACGCCGGTCTGACTATCGGCAGGCCGGTAAACCACTAACATCCCCACCCCGTCCCCAGGTTTCCGCTAAGAAATAAACCCAAGAACGACTCTAAACGGAGGAAATCTTGGAGATGGTGAGGAAAACGGCACGATCCACATTTTACCCTCATCACTATCAACTAGCAAGTAGCAAGCTAGAAATCGACTTTCAACTAGGCTATAAGCGAGCTTTGCTAAACAAAACCTATGGAGGCTCTACAAACACTAGAAACTACAGATTCATCCTGAAATAGTATGATTGGAAGTGCCTCACAACTTCACATATTGACATAAACAATGCATAAATGGAAGTTAAACCGAAAATATGCATACCTTACCGACAGTTGACAAATTTATAAACTAATCACAAGTAAACTCACATGTAGACATCATCAACATTTCTAAGTATTCTTAATCTTCTGGGTAAGGTTAAAAACCAGCTATGTGCATCAAGTAGTTGTTTACCTCTCACACATTGATCCATCTAATCATCATTCCCAAAAGACACAATTGTTTTTCTTGACTTTCTGTTAGCTCCAACTGGATAAACTCCATTGTCAATATTCTTCATATATATATATAGACAGACACCTACTTATCTTCACCAACAGTATCATATCCATAACAAATCAATCCCATTTCAACTTCTTGATTGTGCCTCCTCATCTCAGACAGGCCATGAGACCATCAAGCTCGTACGACGGAACATTTGGTCCGAGTTTGAAGCTACCAATGCACGAGGAGTCTCGCGTGATCAGCAAAGTAAAGCCAAAGATTCGAATAATTCATATAGTTGCGCCAGAGATCATAACTACAGATGTTGACCACTTCAGGGAGCTTGTACAGAAGCTAACAGGCAAACAAGCTGCAGCACGAAAACGAAGTTCAAAGAAGAGGAGTAAAGTTTCATCTGAAGTACTAAAGGCAGCACCAAACACATATGCTACCAAGCAAACGAAGAACATGGAATCGTCGTCAGGCATGCCTTTTACAATGAACAAGATGAAGAAAGAGGATCATGAAGAGACATACGGGATGGAGAATCCAAATTCCTTTCTGAGTTTCCTTGGAGATGTGGATGGATTCATTCACGAGATGAATGAGTATCCCCTGCTTCCGTTCAGGACATCTCAGGTGAATACGTACGGTCAGATGCCTCTTTGTTAGTTGAAAACTTTCATTTGATAGATTGATCAGATTAAGGGCTTGTGTGCAGAGAGAGTGACTATATATGTATTCATTGATTATTGGTTTTCTTTTATGATTGCATTGGGGTGGGGGAGGTGGAGTGTTTGGGATTGGTCCTATGATATGCTTGTCCTTCAGGGAATTACCTGAAACAGGTTTCCTCTGATACACATTTGTCGTTAAAAAAAAAAAAAAAAAAGGTTCTAGATGAGCCATATAGTGAAATTCTCAATGGACATATGTATACCATCTGCAATGGTAGGAATTTTGACAGCAGAAAAATTCTGATCAATGATGATGACGATGTCAGATGAAACACCGATCAAAGAATACGGTTATGATGCATGCTCTAGCAGAAACTCTTGGATGTGATTGATTCAGCACAGAAGAGGAAGATTCCCTCAAATACATGTTTGCATAATTGCATTGATACATAGTAAGCATTTGTATGCTTTGACAAAACTGGATTTGTATGTTTATCGCATATTCGTTTACATGATATGGCCAGCAGTTGGATTGGACTTATTTCCAGTATGTATGATATTGAGATTGTTCATAGATTTTGTTCCATTTATGGCTTCTAATTAAAGTTGTTCCAGATTAGCCCCAGTTACCCCTGCAATGCATTGGACATAAAGCCATACAGAATAGGTATGCATACTCTTATGACAACTCTACCCCAAACTGTCTTTTACAGTTCTTACTACGTTCCAACCACATTCTTCCCTTTCACGTGCCAAACTCGACACGTGCCAAACTCGACTGGAGGCCACACTATGAATGCAGATTATGATGCTATGCCGAAGTAAGCCCCAAGGTTGAAGCCAAGAACCCCACACTGATTGTCTAGCCAAAGATGCAAGCAATAGAAATAGAACTTTGGCAAGGAATAAGAAGACTTGAGATAAAGAAAATAAGCATGACGAAACTAGTTTCCATTCAACATGCTACTGCTACTGATTCAACCCAATTATCTTGCCAATTACATCTTAGCCTGTATAAAGCAAGACAGTAATATTGCAAATAAATTGGGGCTCAAGACGTAATAAACGGAAATATCTTTATTAAACGAGTATAACTATCATTCCTGTATGACACTGTCTCGAAGATGAACTTACACATCGATGTCCAATAATTTTTTTCTATTTTTACAACAGATTGAAACAATTACATGAGCATGTAAAAAGACAACCATCACAACCGCATGGAGTTTCTTTTACATTTGATGATTTGTTGAAACAAATCTGCACAGAATACGTGACCTTGTGAAGTTAAATGGCTCTTCCGTCTTCAGTCTTTACCTTTCTACATCCATTTTCATTCTCCCGAAGAGTGGTATGATAACTACGGCTCCAAATGAATTGTCAAAGGCATGTTAGATGTGGGTACCTAACAGAGAAAATTCACAAAAATAAGTATCAGTAAGAACTAATGAATGATACTGTATTAATATGCATACAAGTCGCAATGAAGGGATGCACCGGCAAGAAGCATGAAAACCTAGACCATGTATAGTACTTAACCATTAAAGCCTTTGATGCAGTTCAATGGGTATGCCAATAACTAAAAACGCAAAATAAGTAGAAAGTCACCGAAACAAAAACAACATATTCCCTAAACAAATGATATTAGAATTTAAAAGCAAGTAATGGCCTTTTAGGTTAACATGGAACTATCTTGAGTTCCAAGAGAACCCGCAATTCTGGATGGGGAAAGAATGTGCCTCTAAAACATGAAACATTGAATCTCTAGCAGGCAACTGCCTGTAGTTTGTACAGATGCCAGGTCTGAGGAATAATAGACCCGACGGCTACAAATCATCCACAGTATTTGATAAAGTTGGCAGCTTTGTCAAGGTCATGGGTGCATTACAGCCACAGGGTCTATGTATTGCACATCGACCTGGTCCCAGAAAAATCACATGCCATAACTATCACAATGAAGAAAAGAAGTTTGAAATTTTCTAGGGAAAACGTCGGTCAGAATCATATACTTGGGTACTGTTGTGGAAGAAAACATGTAGGGGATACCATATCATAAAGATAATTCGTCTTCAGACTAAAAATATCATGAAATAAACGAACAGTCCCCGTATTATAATCAAGATGTGAAATAAATCAACATAATCGAAACCCAAGAATTAACATGGTCATAGAAGAAGCATAGCTTTATGCACATAACTAAAGCTGGCCAGGAGAAAGCCCCTTTCAAAAGTTAATGGACACATTGTTGCAGTTGCAGCGGGTAAATGGACGGAATCTATGTAACATCTTTTGTCAATTTGCCCTTACCTTGACTTAAATTATCTTAATACCATACTTTTTGCCATCAGAACTTAAAAGAAATTTCAGCTGACATACATAATAGTGTACAGCTGACATCCTCAGCCACCAATATGTATCATTGGTCTATTTGGCGTATTTGCAATGTCAAACATTCCTGCATGCTTTGCTTTCTTCCTTTTCACCTGCCGTTGGATAGAAACTTTTAGGATTTGAAATTCAAAACGCATAAATATAAAAAATAAGACTGATAGTGCTGTTTTCTGGATAAAGACATTCTAACTATAAACATTCCATCATGTTGTTACGGACCTAGGTCAGTAACACACGTCCATTAACCACATACAAAATTTGACACAATCCCAAAAGTGGTGGGGGATTGGGTTGGCAGGGTCTTTTTTTTTTTTTTTGGGGTGGGGGGAGGGGGGGGGGTAAACAGGAGAGTTGAAGAATGTGTTTTTCAGACTGGTATCTTTTAGTAGTGCAAAGATAAATTCAGGTTTATCTAGAAAGCACGAGATACTCACCGCAGCACCAATGATCTCTTTAAGTCCTTCATCATCAACACCATTACGCAGAGGATCCCTCAAGCTAACCTGAGGTAAAACATCATCATCATTAAAATGAGAAACTAAACACTTACTGTAATGTCAAAAGCATCAACAATTTAAAAACAAAGGTTCTTAAGTTACAAAAAGAGTGAAAAAATTTAAAAAAGAAACAGATAAAGAGTTTGGTATTATACAAGCACAAATTAACCGTGAGTTGGAAAACTGATTTACCTCTGAGGGACCAAAGAGGCAAACTTTGAAGTTCCCGTCAGCAAGAAGTCTTAATCTGTTACAACCAGCACAAAAATGCTCTGTCATTGATGTGATGAAAGAGACAGTACCACGATGACCATCTATCCGAAAGTTCTTGGCTGTCTCTGTTGGGTGATCCTGAATCCTTTGAAGTCCTGTAAATTGTTTACCCTGTTCAGTAATATTTGGCCACTCAGGAAACGGACAGTGATATTCAGAAATCAGAAAACAGGACCTGCAGAAGTCTACCTTACCACAATATCCAGCATTTCTGCATAAGGCACAAGTTTCTTCACATTCCAGACATTCCCATCAAAAGGCATGAACTCAATAAAGCGGACATTGATAGGTTTCTCACGTGTTAGATCAACAAAATCACATATTTCATCATCATTGAATCCACGCATGACAACGCAATTTACCTGCGACAGACCATCTCAGTAGCCTTTCCAACACCATGACAAATCAGTAGAATAAATTAATAATTTAACACTAAACAGAACTAACATACTTTGACGGGATTATATCCCAACTCTATGGCAGTGTCGATTGACTTCATAACTCTATCATGTCCTTTCCGCCTTGTCATGAATTCAAACTTTGCTGGAACCAATGTGTCTAAACTTATGTTAAGCAGACTAAGTCCAAATTCTTTTAACCTTGGAAGTTTATTTGCCAGGGTAATCCCATTCGTGGTTATCGCCAATGTCTTCAATCCAGTCAAACTTGAAAGTTGTAAGCAAATTTCTTCTAGATCCTTCCTGATAGTTGGCTCCCCACCAGTCAGCCGAATTTTGGTAACTCCGGAACTAACAAACAGATTTGCCACACGAACTATCTCGCTTGGCGAGAGAAGTTGAGGGTTTTGGGTAAGCTCCACCCCTTCAGCAGGCATACAGTACTGGCATCTCAAATTACAACGTTCCGTCAATGAGATTCTCAAATAAGTATGTAGTCTCCCAAATGAGTCAGTTAACATATCCGAAGCAGGAGTATCTTTAGGTGTATCCACCAGCACTGTCTCGCATGATGTGCTGTACATCTTTGTAACGGCTCTGTCCATTCGCTTGCCACTTATTGCACCATTGACCTGTAAATTATAAATCTTTCATCTCCAGCCATAACAGTTCAACAATTGGTCGAAACACATATTAGCGTTTATGACATACAAATATACTTGACTGAAAGGATACATAGCAAAGTTTTAGACACATTGGTTCCAGCAACTGACAATGAGTACACTGAACATGCAACTGGCGATAAAATAAAGCAAAAGTTTCTTCGTCAACAAGAATGACCCGTCTATTTTCTTTTAAGGGCAATTTGGTTTGATATAGTAACAATCTACCCTAACTAAACCAATTCTCCAGTATGTACTCTTAACCCCAACCCCAACCAAAATGAAATTTCCGAGCGCACTTTCCCCGCAAAAGCTAGTGTGGACTGCCTTTGGCACAACTTAAGCTTCTAACCTGTTGGTTAACATTAACACCCCAACCCCCCACCTCCTTTCAATGCACACACACCCCAGAGGAGTTCTAGTTTGGCCTTTTTTGGGTTAGTAAGATAACCAATGAAGTAAGATTATCCCACACTCCACAGAAATGCTTAATACATTGGTTTTTAATACTGAAACAGTTCAACCACAATCCATCAGTTGCCAGTTTGCATTTCACAGAAAAATGATATACGGAACCAAACGAAAAAGCACAGCACTCGCACCACCTAGTGGCTAGTTCCCCAAACTTACACTAGTGTTAAATTCAAAAAAAAAAAAAAAAAAAAAAAAAAAAAAAAAAAAAAGGTCCAATTCGATAATCAAGATTTATTTACCCATTAACCTAAAACCCAAAAAATCAATAATCTTAATCCTAACACAGAAACCAATAAATTCCAACAAAACAAATCAAACTGCAATCCCAAGTAACTAAACAAGCACATAATAAATGCATAAATTAAAAGAAACACAACTGTTTTCTATTCAAAAAAGAAAAAAGAAAAAAGAAAAAAAAAAAGGGATTACCAAGCAAAGATTTCGAAGACCCAAGTGACATCTTACAATCTTGGAGATACTGGGCCGCATAATGGATAGAAACTGAAACTGGGTATGCGTTGGAATGGGAAAAGATAGATAAAGATTGGATTTTTCTTGGAAATGGTTGAAAAGTTTCTGACCAGAGAGTGAATTTTAATAGTTGAGCAAAAATGGCTTGTGTATTGTGTGTTGAAAATCTTAATTTATAATAGTTGAACGAACCAAGAACAGGGACCCAACATGGCTATGGCGAGCCGACACGAGGAGGACAGATACGGCTGGTGTGATGAGCCAAAGGTCGGCTTGTTATATTTAATTCCTTGTGCTCTCATATGATTGGTCCTCAGAATTTATGTGTCCTTGCTGGTTCTAGATGTGGAAATTTGCATAAACAGCCCTCGTGTCTTCAGTAATTCACCTGCTAAAATTGCATTTCTGGCCAGGTAAATTAAACAAGTATTTATTTACAAGTGATAAACAGGTACTTTAAGATCGATGTTGGAGCGAGCAGAGAGGAGAGAAGTGAACTCGAGTACAACTTCACCGGATCGAGCGCTGATTGTGATGTGAATCCAAGAAACTAAATAAAGAGTGATAAAAGAAAGAGAAAGAAATATGAATTGAGAAAATTAAGGAGTAAATCCGCCAAAGTGATACCGATCGGCTATGTCGGGTCCGTTAAAAAATGAATTGTCATGATAAATTACAAATTAATTCCATTACTTCTTCATAAGTAAAAAAATTCATTATAATTAACCCTTAATTTAATTATTTGTGAATTAATATAAGTAGTAGAATTTTTTAAATAAAATCTAATACATATATGACGTTGACTCTTTATTTCATGATAGACTTAGTTTATTGTTTATTATACGGTCAAAACACATAATAGCGGACCCAAGTGAACACATGAATACGTGGAAGTGGAGTTTAATAATTATTCATCATCATCACACATTCATTTTCAGAAATATCATCGAAACTCAAACATGGCTTCTCTGCCCTCCTGTGCACCACCACACGCACCTATACGCCGCCCCTCCGCCGGAATCTGGTCTGTACCGTCTCTCAGCAGCTCTACCTGCAATTATTTGCCGACGCTCCCTCACCTGAGGTACATTTTACAATCCTCTTTTACTCCGCAGATTTAATTGCATTTCGGTTTGCCCTAATAAATCATGAGCTTCTGCTATTTAGGGCAATTTTTTTTTTTTTAGAAAAGATCTTTGAATATACTACTACACTTTAAATAAATCCTATTTAGGGAAATGTTTCTTTTACAGCAGCAGGTTGAGGATTGTTTCGCATTTGACTGTTGATAATTACATTCTGATATTTTGTCAATGTAGCTAACAATTACAATAGCAAGAAAGTTGGATAAAACATATGGTAATCCTGTACTTTAACAATCTTGGGGTTTTTCCTAGTGTTGAGAAAAAAACAGGTTTTTTTTTCACAAGAATTGTACAATACTTATGCGACCGGTGGGACAATTAATACAAATGGGAGGAGATTATAAACATGAAATGCCTAATTTAGAGCAGGGATTATAAAGATGAAACGGCCTAATTTAGAGCAGGGATGCTTTTTTGAATTCATTGGATTCAGTCTTAAAATAGTGTTCTTCATCTGGTGTTCTTGAATTGTAAATTAAACAAAAAATAAAAAATGAATCCCTTGATTTGTAAATTAAAAATTAAAAAAATAAAATTAATGTCTTTGGTCAAGATTAGTTCATGACATGTCTGAGTCCTACAGTGTGACAATATATTATAGGATTGAGATCATGTACCCACACATAGGGTTTCGCGTGACACTTTGTTGTACACGACCATAGTGCTAAATTATGCTGAATATATTCCTGTGTCTTGAATCTCTCGATGCTTATACCAATGCACTAATGAACAAGTCAGCTCTTGCTGCTCGCAACTGTTGTACACTGTTCATCGCAGCTTAATCTCTAGTACAAAGTTCAAATTAGCAATTTAAACCAAAGATCAATAGCTCAGAAGTAAAATTATAAGTACAACTTATTTGAATGAATAGTTTTTGGGAACTCATAATTATACTGCATCCCCTTGGAAGCAAGGCTCTCTTACAGAGTGCAGTTGTAATTGAATATGCTAGGAGGGGTGGGGTGTGATCATGGGGGTTTCTGATATTGTTTATTGTTAACCAATCAAATGATTACATTATGCCAAGCCTAACCTGGCATTTTGTTTGTCTAAATTCAATGGTGGATACATTCTGTACGTACATGATACATGATTAATTGGAGAGAAATCCACTTGGTGTTTCTGAAGTAATCTTGCTTTTGTGGGTTGATAACCTCAGTAAGCATAATGAGAAACTTTGAACAAATCGCACGCAAAAGTTATAATGCATTCTGTTGTATTACCTCACCAAGAACATGATCTGTTATGCAGTTAATCAGTTGCCCCCTGTTTGGTCATTCAGCCAGCATTATCATCAAGAATTACTTCTTTTACTTTTTACTCGGGTAAACCATAGCTAGTGCTTGTTTTTGTCTCCCAGGTTACGGAACAAAGCAAAGCTGGTAGTGAAGCAGAGATTGAGTCCTATATTTGCATCAAATACAAATCCTCCAGAGGATTCAAAAGTTGTTGAAGCCAGTGATACTTCTCAAGGCCCTCCATTCCTCACCATTTTGGCAGGTTTAGTAGTCTTCTCGGGCATATGTTGGATCATTGGATCCGTAGTTATGTGGCTAGTTGGCTTAGTATTCCATCCACCGCCATTAAAATAAGTCACAGCTTCACTTTTTGTATGTTGTATTCAGTGCTACTTTGTTAAACTTAAATTGGCAAGGGAGAAGTTACCCATTCATGTAACCAGCAACACTGTCACTTTTCAGCACTGTTGTGGAGTATTAATTGAATTAGTCAGAGTATGCTTTGGTAACACTAATTTTATTACACTAGTGTAAGCTCACAGAACCATACGGTACACCTAAGTGATAACTGTGTTTTCATAATTTACACTTGTGTACATTAAGTATCATACAAATGTATTCAATACGTGGTTGTGGCCATGAGATTCTGGCAATTCAAAACCGTGAACATCCTATACTCTTCAGCAGCTCCATTTGAGAGCATGTTTTTCTGCCCTGATAACTGGTTGTGAATGCCTAATCAATTGAACACGTTGTACTTTCATGTGTACCTGTCAACTACAAATTGTTGGAATCATCTTTCTACCAAGGAGTTCAAGCTCATAACTTACACCGTCTATAGATTTTAAGTATCAAGAACTATAAAAGAGTGAGCTTGTTTATGATGTCAGTTTTCAGCTTGGCCTGTGGTATATCTATCTTATATCTAACCTATCCTCCATGTAAACAAACATAAGCGGAAGATACAAAGAGGAAACAGCAAAGAATAAAAGCACAAATTGTAAAAGAAGAAAGCAACTACAGAAGAATGAGTTCTCCTTGTCTAATAGAACAGGATACCAGTTTGAGATGATACAGCAACTACAGTGCAGTATTTGCACTAAAACCATCAGAATATGCCTGACCTAATGGTCAACTTTTGAAACTTTCATCGCCCTGAGTTTGTACCGTCACTTCTTCCGACCCCATAATAGATCCTTCAACTGAATCATCATTTCCTTCAGCCTTGATGTTCATTTGCCCCACATCATGCGAATTATGTTCACTTCTATTTTCTGATACGTTCTTTCCGATCTCTGGGTTTTGGCCTTTAGTATCTGTCTCAATTTCTGGAATGGGTTCACTTATTCTTTCTAATTGCTTTGGCTGCTCGAGATCCAGGATTCGAGTTTCTCTATCTGTATCAAATAAAGATTCACTTACATTCTTTTGTAAATGCTCTCCAACTTCAGGCTGCTTCAGACTTTGGCTTTGAGTATCCGTGTCCAGATTAGATTCACTCATATGTTCTGATCCCTTGGCAATTTCAGGCTGCTCTTGATTTTTGTCTCGGGCATTGGGTAATAGAGGAGCTGGACCACTCGCACCTACACCTCTTGCGAGGCAAACGTATTTAAACACAAGTTGCTTATAGTTGTTGAGCAAATCATCTACTTCTCCAACTGTGAGATCCTCGGCCTGAGAATATAAAAAGGGGAATTCCCGAAAAATCTGGCTTGCTTCATTTTCCTTCAATAGCATTGTTGCACCTTTATTTTCCAGATCCGAGATTGAAGGAATTTCATTAAGTGATCGCTGATCCTTTCCATGTGACTCATCATTCCTGGATTTAGCTTCCGATGACACTGAGGACTGATGCTTTTTAGAACTCAAAGCTGGTTTTGGCTCCACAGGCTCAGGTTTAGGAATGTGCCGAGAGTTTTGATCTGATTTACTGTATGAGCTGTTTGAGTTGTCAGAGAGGCCAGAAATAAGTGATCGAGCAAATTCCATGTTGCTTTCATATTCACTCTCATCCATCGAAATGGCTTTTGCGTCAACATTCGATATAAAGGACTCAACGGATAGCATGTTGGTGAAGAAATAAGCTGCTTCACCTACCAAGCGGGTTTCTCGTCTGAATCTCTGTATGTATGCCAAGTTAGAATGCAGTTGAGGAGGGTTTGCCTGCATAAGATACCATGCAGATCCATTTTTAAGATTCAGGAAAAAAGAGAATATGTTAACCAATATAGGGGACTCATGCAGCACATTTATAACCGTGTAACTTGAGAACTCCAAAAAGGTATCATACAAAATATTATCAGGCCAAATCCGATACCAAATAGCAATTGTTCGGTATTTCAAGTCTCAACAAGCATGTAATATTATGATAGGCAATAGTCTCAAATACAAATTTGAAGTAGCGAGTACAAGTTATCCAATTAACATGTCGAGGTAGTTTCTTTAATTAAATATATATGTTACTTGAATGCTAATTGCTTTTGTTTGAAGTACAAATGTCCACAAAGGACAGATAGGAATATCACAGTTTCTACGACATCATCGTCTAGTTGAGGTTGTTCAGAACATAATACAATAGCTAAACAAGAGTCAGCAGGTAATAACAAAAATATCACAAGAGGTAAGTGCCATGTTAACTTGTTACGCCTGGCAGTAGACATGTTAAATATCAGCAGTTAATCTTTGGAATTCTGAAGCTAGATGGAAAAGATATAAAGCAAGGCCATTAAACATTTTGGGCATGATAGAACACAGATAAAACAGGCATTCTTTAGCCCGAACGATTTCTGACCTCAGCAAATAAACAATTCTTCCGCACATTATTTTTTCTCTTGCCCATAACTGAAAGGGAGGGGCATTGTATGTAGGTGTAGAAGTTTTCTCTTGTTGGCCTACCATAAAGTCCTCCATTACCATGAGCAAATCGAATATGTTTGACAACTGCCTTCTTGTTTATGCTTGAAATAGAATTAGAGAATACTGGTCTGTGTGTGTGCAACTATATTCTAAATCCCAGATTTTATATGACAACTCCTACTGCTTATGTTCAATATCATTTACAGTGACAAGATGGCATTGCAATGGAAGATAACACAGTAAAGAATTAAAGAGCCAATGTTAGACAGTCCAACCTAAAGCGGTTGGATACACTGTATAAAAAGCCACCTAGAACTGAAAATGATATAGCAGCCATGAAATAGCCATAAATTAACAAGAGAATAAAGATGAGTAAAATTACCTTTATCGTGACATAAATGAGAACTGGAAGGAATTCATCAGCTCCTGGATGTTCATTATTAGATGCTTGGGAGGCATTGAGGAGTAGGTTACTGATAACTTTGCAACAATTTAGGATGCACACAAGCTTATCTCTTGGTGCCTTATACATGTTAATCTTTTGGAGCTCTTTCTGCGCAAGCTATAGCAAGATAGGAAAAAAAAAAAAGGTTCAGATTTCTCACTCAATATCATACTAGCCAGTAAGAATTATGATTTAACATTGCGTGAACCTACTCACGGATACTCCCCGAAGAGATTTTTTACAAGTTACTGGTTGGTGTAGACTATTACAGAATCTATCATCTAAAAAATCATAATTCAACATTAAAATGCCTCAACTAATACAACCTACAACAGTTGAATAAGGAAACATATTCTTTAAAATACAGGCCCAGACTTGCCTGAAATATATATTGAATTTCCTCAGGAAAAATTTCAGAGTGGGCTAGATATTCTGCAAGTATGGTATATCTACCACAATGGCAGATCTACCTAAAGCATGTTTTCTAAATGCAGACTCACAAACTTCATAAAGAGTGTTTTACGGTCAGGATGTGAAATAGACCGGCTCTTTTTTCTGTATTAGTTACTCCTGTACTTGAGAAGCACTAAAAAGAATAACTTCTGATTCACTTACCAACCATGACGTCTCATTCTGATATGTTGGCTTAATATCCAAATTCTCGGGGCGAATAAATTGCTGGAGTAGAGCCATCTTCTCATGAAGTTCATCATCTGCTTTTACGTCTTCTTGGATCGAAGCAAATACGCGTGTAAACAACTTTGTCATCACGTACTTCTCTAGTCCCTGTAATTGAAGAACAGGCATTAATTTAAAAAACAAATAAAATTACAGAATTATACTACACCAACAGATATAACATAAGAGCATGATGAGCTATAACATGCAAAAATTGGAAAAGCTATTTGACAGAGAAATTAAAATGTCTATAAAACAACTCCTTAGTAAGAGGAGGGGCAAAAGCAGTATTATATCATGTTCATCCACTGTCGTCAATGGATGCTGAACATAAACAAATATCAAACATTAGTTTGACATAAAAAGTAATACTAATTCCTATTCTTCCATCTAGATTAGATTAATGTTCAACTTAGACAAAATCTATGATATAGTGTACTGTTCTCGATTCTCGATATTGTGTCTGTTGGCAATGATAATTTATTCCATTCCATCTAAATCAGATTAACCTTCACTTATATGAACTTGTACTCAACCAACCTGACTAAACAAGCCTCACTTATATTGGTGCTTAGGTAAGAAGACTCAGAAACTCGGTTACTTTCACTTATGTAGAAGTTAAATTTACAAACAACATGAAATTATTCAAGAATAGAATAAGGATGGCAGAACAGATCATTTCTGTCCTCTTGAAACCATAATTAACATATTAGTTAGCAAAACAAATTAACTGATACTCACTTCACCTGCACTCTCTAATTCCTCCTCCGATGAACCAGCCCATAGGGAGTGAGCCCTGAAAGCCACTTCCATATTTCCAAGAAACGCCTGCACAGCTGAACTGTCCCTTTCTGCATCCGGTGCATTGTTCAAGAAAGTGACTATAAAACTGCAGATAATCAAGATCAGCTACACAAAGCAGTATCCATTCAGCAACAAATACATAAAATAAACTGTTAAAATGGTAATAATTCCAATCACACGACTTTACAGAAAAATCATTTCCACACAAACCACTTTATCAAAATCAAATAAGGCAACTAGGCTGCAAATAACTTGCTAAATTATGAAAATGGCCCAAAGAAATCAAACATAATGACTCCGTCACTTCATAACCACACATTGCATCTGGAATAGATTCAGACTCTACTTACAGGAAGCAACATACTCCCTCCATCCCAGTGCAGTACCATCACTTATATCACATGTTAAGAATAAAAATGATACAATTAAAAACAAAATGGAACTGAACCATATAACAATTGTACTGGCAAAGCAAGCGTAAACACGACATTAGCAGATACTACTTGCGAACCGAAACTCCCAGAGAAACCCTAAAATTAAAGAGCAATTAGAATCAATGATACAAAATACTCCCAAACCAAGTATCACACATTCCAGTTATATTTGTACTACCAATTTGACATCCACATGCTACCACACAGTACAAATCAACATCAGTAACACTAATTTTAACCAAATTAGGGTTAGAGGAAGTTTTTTACCACAAAATCTATATCAACCTTGAAAGGAAAAAAAAAATATAATAATAATATAATAATAATCGAGTCTAGCAACTAAGACCACTGAAAAATAAATAGCATACATGAGGTAATGGAAGTTACTTTCAAACCTTGTAAGAGCTGCTATTAATTTAGATTACAGTAAGGGAGTGTGAGTATTTGCTACCTTTTGATAGCTTTGACGAACTCGGCGGCAGAAGGGTGGCGCATCCGCTCGAGGAAGTCGTGCCACGTCAGCGGCGCCGTCGACGAGCTAAATACGTCGGAATTATCCATCGCCTCCGGCGGAACAGATCGGATCCGGTTTTTGCTTTTTAGTCAACCGAATATTGGAGTGGCGAGATGTGCTGATTCAATTGAATGATTTTTATTTGTGAAGGGTTCAATTCGTAATTAGCACTAGTAGTGGGTAAAGTACTAACTATATCATTGGAATTGCGACCTCTTGGATACGGGTGTCTCAATTTGTTTGTGTCAGTGGACTAGTCCTGGACCGCCAAGATTATTAATGTGAATGATCTAGAAGAGCTCAAGTCTGATTATGTTTTAGACAAAATTATGTCTACCATCCCCGCTAAACACTCAATTTTCATCCTAATTCATCTTTCCCAAACAATTACATCCTAGTCCAGCCGCTACTCCGATGTTGATTTCGTTCAGCGGCCAGTCTCAAAATAGAGACAACCAAACGCGCCCTTACTACTAAAATACTGTTTTGTCTTTATGGGATTAAATACAAAAAATTAAATTTCCAAAACCTATTTCCCCTTTTGCTATGTCCCGCCTGTTCTTCACCTCCATATTACGTCTTCCCCTCCACCTCAGATTTCATCCACAATCGATCAAAATTGAGGAACAATACGGCCTCATCTTCATCCGTGTTTCGCTATCTCACAGTTTCGACAGCTCTGGGAGGTCGTGGTAATACGGTATGTGGTGGCTTCTTGATTTTTGCTATATGTTTGTTACTTTATGTTGTTTAGCGTCGTATTGTATCATATTTGCATTGTGGTTTGGGTGGATTCCTGTTACATTAAATTTCGATTCGAACTGGGGTTTCTGGGAGCAATTCTGTAAAACAAAACATCTTGATCTCAGCTTGCATTGTAGCTGTGGTGGTAGGAATCACGCAACGTCAGAGGTTTGATATCCGGCTTCGCTTTGGAGATCTTAATTATACAATGACCAATGTCAACCCAATAGACTACTCACACAATCAACTGGTTGAAGATGTGAATGATTGTGTGTTAGATAGAGTGGAGTCTAAGGGTACTCTGTTTTTCACCATGTTGGCTAAGTGTGAGTATGGTTATGTGATTGATGTGCTTAGTGATTGTAGTGTTAAGATGATGTTTGAAAGAAACCAGAAAAATAAGGAAATTGAACAACACTTGACTGGTGATGATGTTATACCACTTGCTAAGCATACTTCTAAGGATAAGGATAAGAAAAAGGGAAAAATCTTGTAGTTCTTGTGATGATGATTTTGAAGTTCCATTGAGTGAACCACCTACAGCTAGGAAGAGGTTGTTTAGGGCTAGGAAACGCAAACCTAAACCTGATAAACGTCCAAAGCAATAACCAAAAACTCATGCTGATATAATAAACTTGACAGAGGAGGATGAAATACCACCTCAAACACAAGCTACTCAACTAGAGCCTCAGCCTTCTCAGCCCTCACCAAACCAGTCCCCTATACACATGTCTTCTACTCCAAAAATCTCCTGAATTGCAGCCAATAAATGAGACTGGCAACACATCTCCTAACATTCCTCACTACACTACTCCACCTCTAGTAAAGATTTAAAACATGCCACAACCTGAGATGGAGACTATTGGCTTTGATCAACTACTTAGGACTGTAATGGATATGAATGTTCCGGTTAATGAGAATGAAATGTTGAATGAGGAGGAGCAAGCAGGGGAGAAAGATAGAGAAGAACCTGTAATGAACGACTTTGTGGATGAAAATGAAGTGAATTTGAATGAGAAGGGTGAAGATGATCCTATGGAAGATGGTTTGGTTGAGGATTGGAAAGAGTCCCCAGGAGATGATAGTGATGACAGTTTGTATGATGGTGGAGATATGCTTGAGTCTGAGAGTGAAGAGGATATCCAGTTACCTACTATTCAAGAGATAGGTGAAGAACAGGTAGATGAGTATGTAAGTGCAGATGAGGCATGCATTGATTGGAAATGCAGACCACCTGAGCCACTAGTTGGTGATGAAGAGGAGGATATTGCAGTTGGCTAGCTTTAAGAAAGATGAGGGCTCTGATGATGATTATACTCCACTTAGTGATGATGCTGAAACATTTGTGCCCAATTTGAGGAGGCTCCTGAGACCGTAGTAGATAAAGATGAGGAAGCTTGGTAGTGTTGCCATTGGGTATCTGAGTGAGAATGATGTTGAGATTGATGAGACTTGTTGTGTAGGAGATGAATTTGGGAGAAACATGAACATGCTGGTGAGGATTTTAAGGAAGGCGAGTTGTTTAGTGGTGTGGCTGAATTGAGGTCCAAGATCAAGGGTTTTGTGATCAATAGAGGTTTTACAATGGTTATGCAAAAGATTGAGAAGACCATGTATGGATGCTTATGAATTTTATGATTTCATTTCAGTTTCAGTTTACTTTATTGTTAATATAGTATGCAAATGCTTATGAATTATATGATTTTGATTTCAGGTTCACTGCTCATTGTGCAGCAAAAAAAGAAGGGTTGTCCATGGAAGATACATGCCAATTCATTAGATGATTATTGAAGACTACAGTTTCACCTTCTTATTGAAGATGGAAATCTAGGTCTTGCAATTGCAATAGATGGGATATAATTGGGATCCCTTGTAGAAATGCTTGTTGGACATAATGGATCGAAAATACAAATAAATAGCTTGTACAAAATAGGAAATGCAAAGAAATAACAAAAGAAGAAACTGTCTTCAAACAGCTCAGAAGCGAGCCGCTTGGGATGGCTGAAGCGGTCCGCTTGAGATGTCAGGCTCGCTCCTGGAAAGTGAAGCGGGCCGCTTGGCTGGGGAGGAAGCGGTTCGCTTGTAGGCTGTCCAACATCATGTTTTCTGCTTCGTCCTCTATGAAGAACTTGTAGATACAAAAGGTGAATCGATGATGTTTCCTTAAAGCAAAATACGCCCTCTCACTATGGTGCTTGAGACGTTGAGTGTCTGCTTCCCAAGATACAACGATTCCGAGATTACTAGCCGCACAAGCTAGCAACCTCCAACGAACAAGAACGAATGCATTAGGAGGATGTAGAAGGAGATGTTTCTCAAATAGTTTCAGGTATATTTCCTCTATCTCTTCTAGCGTTAGTGTTGTGACCCAAGATAGCAGATAATACAGAATATAACTAATAGCAACGGCACAAGAAGATTATGTAATAACTAGCAATGGAACAGTAATACTCGATTGATAAATAAATTGCAAAGTACTATTGATAGATATTAAACCGCAAGGTTCGATTACATCGGCCGGACTGTCCAATCGGAGGTTACCTGCATAATTTGGCCGGAGCTGCTCAGAATGAGGTACAGAGAATTTAGGTAGAATACTGAGAGCAGGAAGGAGGAATTACCTCATCCAACATACACACAATTCTCATGTTGGCTTGATTCTGTTTAGATAGGTTCATGAACCTGACTGGCACCAAGAGGTAATCACAACCGGCTGGACAAGTCTCCTAACGGCCTTTTAACCTGACAAGATAAAATAGCTAAAAGACAATTACTGCAACGTAAATAAAACTAAAAGGACAAAACGCAGAAGTGAAATAGCGACTTCTGCAGACCGACTCTTCAACCGTTTCTCACTTTACTAATCACAACAATACACCCCGCCTAATTTTGACTTGTCCTCAAGTCAAGCGGAAAATTGGGGTACTGCTGCGAAATGGAATCCCTCTTCTCCCAAGTAGCAGATTCCGGCGGTAGACCAGCCCAGTGAATGAGTAGTTCCTCTGTAGTGCGGTTTCGCTGCTGCACCCAGCGACGGTTCAGAATGGCATGTGGGTAAGTTTGAGGAGAGCCATCGCTATTGATTTCCGGCAGTGAGGGAATCGGCGTGAAACGAGTCTTTATCTTCTTCTTCAACATTGAAACATGGAATACATTGTGCATCCTGGTAGATGGAGGAAGATCAAGACGGTATGCTACAGGCCCAATTTTATCCAAAACTTGAAAAGGGCCAAAGAATTTGACAGAAAGCTTTGTTGGCCGGCGAAGTAAAGTATTGCCAACTCTAAAAGGCTGCATCTTGAGGAAAACCCAATCGCCAATCTCAAAGGTACGTTCAGAACGGTGTGTGTCGGCATATAGTTTCATTTGAATTTGAGCGTGCTCCATGTTGTCTTTCAAAAGCTGGAGCATTTGTTGTCTGTCTTGAATTAATTCCTGAGCGGATGAATTTGTGGATTGCAGGTATGGACCCAAGGACAATTGAGGAGGCGCGTAGCCGTAAAGAGCTTGGAAGGGGGACATTTTGATGGAGTGATGGAAGCACGCGTTGTACCACCATTCGGCCAAAGGTAACCAGTGTGCCCACTTCTTTGGTTTTGTGTGTATCATGCATCTGAGATACGTTTCCACACATCTGTTGAGTCTTTCAGTTTGGCCGTCACTTTGGGGGTGATGTGCAGTACTCATGTGGAGATTTGTGCCCAATAGTTTGAAAAATTCCTTCCAAAATGCACTTTGAAAAACAACATCCCTGTCACTTACTATAATCTCTGGCACTCCATGGAGCTTGTGGATTTGTTGAAGGAAAATAAGAGCTAGGCTTTCAGCTGTATATGGGTGTGACAAGGCGATGAAATGGCCATATTTGGTAAGCCGATCAACAATTACCCAAATCACCTTCTTACCTTCTGAGTTGGGCAAACCTTCGATGAAATCCATAGAGATATTGGACCAAGGTTGATTAGGAACCGGTAAGGGTTGTAATAACCCGGGGTATGGAACAGATTCAGATTTACATTGCCTGCACACGTCACAAGACAGAATGTAGTCCTCAATATCCTTCTTCATACCTCGTCAGTAGAATAAAGATTTAGCTCTTAAGTAGCTAGTGTGTATTCCAGAATGCCCCCCAATGGCCGAGTCATGCAATGCTTGGATAATTTTGAGTCTGGCTCCTCCGGAAGAGCCAATGACAATTTGTTTTTGTACCGTAGAATTCCCTCCTTCACAGAATAATTAGGATCAGATTGATCGGTCACTAGATAAGTAGTTATGAGGCTAGTTGCCGCATCATCTCCTTGGTAACTAGCAATCACCTCTTCCATCCATTGTGGCTTCACTTGAGTAGTCATGGCACAAAGGTTAGTTGTATCTTCTCCTAAGTCCGCCATAAACTCATATTTCCGAGATAAAGCATCTGCAACCAAGTTGGCCTTACCCTGCTTATATTCAATAGTGTAGTCGAATCACATCAACTTGTAGAGCCACTTTTGTTGGAGTGCATTAGTAATCTTTTGCTCCCTTAAAAATTTAAGACTTGCATGATCCGTTCGAATCACAAAATGAGCTCCGATAAGGTAGTTAGACCACTTTCCCACTGCCGTCATGATAGCTAAAAGCTCCTTTTCATAAGTAGACAAAGCTTGATTTTTTGTACAAAGAGCTTGACTGAAATAAGCAATTGGTTTACCCTTTTGCATGAGTACCGCTCCAATGTCTGTTTGACACGCATCGGTTTCCAATTCAAAAGGAATCGAAAAATCAGGGAGAGCTAATATAGGAGCTTGCATCAACTGTTGCTTCAATTGAATGAATGCTTGTTCAGCTTCAGGCGTCCACTTGAAATTTCCCTTCTTGGTCATATCGGTAAGTGGTCGTGCAATGAGACCATAGTTAGGAGAAAATCGGTGGTAGTAGCCTGTGAAACCAAGAAAACCTCTCAAAGCTTTCAAGGACTTTGGTAACGGCCAATCCATCATCGTCTGTATCTTAGCCGGATCAGTACCAATCCCTGCCGCGCTGATAATATAACCTAAATACTCCAACTGAGGCAAAGCAAAGGAACACTTGCTTTGTTTCGCGTATAACTCGTGAGACCTGAGTATTTGGAGTACTTGAAACAGGTGAGTACAATGTTCTTCTAATGATTTGCTATAAATGAGAATGTCATCAAAAATACTAGCACACTTTTCCTCAAGTATTTGCTGAAAATCTCATTCATTAGCTTTTGAAAGGTAGCTGGGGCATTAGTTAAACCAAATGGCATAACATTGAACTCATATTGGCCATGATGAGTAACAAAAGCCGTCTTGAACTTGTCCGACTCCTTGAGTCTAATCTGGAAATAGCCTTGCCTCAAGTCTAATTTGCTGAAAATACTTGCTCCATTGAGTTCAGATAGCAAATCCTCTATAACCGGCATAGGAAACTTATCCTTGACTGTTACGTCATTCAATCTTCTGTAATCCACGCACATTCTCCATGTTGAGTCTTTTTTCTTGACCAATAAAACGGGAGAAGCAAATGGGCTGCTGCTGGCATTAATGAGTCCCTGAGCTAGCATGTCTTGCACTTGTTTTTCTATCTCATTCTTTACAGTGTGTGAAACTCTATACGGCCTTTGTTGAACGGGCTGAGCTCCATCCTTTAATGTTATATCATGTGAGATGTGTCTAATTGGTGGTAAAGCTGAATTCTCTGCAAATACATCTTGAAATTGATGTAATATTTCCGTGATGCAGGCTGGTAACTCAGGAGTTGGATTTGTGGTTGTAACTTGATAGAGTTGAGCAATAATGCCTTGTGAAGACTTGGTGATTAACTTCTGTAACCCGCGGCTAGTAATGAAACCGAGGTGAGGCTCATCTTTTTCCCCTTGTAGTTGAATTTGCCGTCCCTGTTTGGTCACAATAATACAATTCTTTTTAAGGGCAAAGGTGACGGGATCATACTGCCACATCCAATCATGCCCCAAAATTATATCACATCCCCCTAAAGGAATAATCCTCAACTCCGCCTGTAAAGTGGTGCCCTGTGAAGTCCATTGGAATGTACCACATCTCTCTCGGCTGATGGTTCTTTCCCCATTGGCTACTGTGATAATCCAAGGGGGTGTAGACTCTACCGGACATTTTATTTCTTCTGCTGTATCTTTGTCCAGATAGTTGTGGGTGCTCCCACTATCAATCAATATAGTTAATCTCCTCTTCTTGTACATGCCAGAAATCTTAAGAGAGTTGTGTGTCCTGCTTCCCTGGAGTGCATGCAAGCTTATTTCACTGTCAGCCGGAAGTTCACTCTCTTCTTTAGGCTCCTCATCACTCTCAGGTATTTCTACTTCGTCTTCCTCTGCCATGAGTATTTGAAATAATTTAGCACATTTGTGCCCAAAGAAGTATTTCTCATTGCATGTGAAACATAGTCCCTTCTCCTTTCGTGCATTGTATTCTGCCTTAGACAATCTTTGTATGGGGGTGTTGTTATCTGGAGATTTGATTTGGAAAGGTGTTTTGGGGCTGTTTGTAGCAGATGAGGACAAGGTGTTGGGACTGGAGTATGAATTGTTGTAGGTCTTATGAGAAGATGAGAAGATCTGGAGTTATAGTTGGATTTCGGGAGGAATTTGCATCTTCTACTCCATACCTCCAATGTGTTCTCCCACAACCGCGCTTGATTCATGGCTGACATGAGATCTTTAGGCTTATCCATCTGCACTGAAACTCTCACTTCCTCCTTAAGACCTTTGATAAAGCAAGATACATAGAACTCTTCAGTTATGGACGGGTGTTTAATCCTTACCAATGACTTCATCTCCTCAAACTGCTCAACATAACTAGCTACATCTGCCTTTTGAACAAGTTGAGTGAAATCCATCACTATGTCCTCTTGACCAGGAATGAGGAATTTCTCCAACAAAAGTGCACAAAATTGATCCCATCCTAACTGTCTCCCTTCAATATACTCACACCACCACAAATCTGCTGCACCAGCTAGATAATACGAAGCATGGAGTACCCTACTGCTGTCCTCAATTTGATTAACTTGGAAGTATCTATTCGCTCTTTGAATCCAAGATCTAGGGTTGTCTCCTGAAAATTCCGGGAATTCTAGACGATATGTGGGCATTTGTGGGTGAGGTTGCTCTTGGTTTATTACCAGCACTCTATCCCTATCTCTATCTTCCAGGTTTCTAAGGGGAGGAATAGTATAGATAGTAGAGTTTCTCTTACCCCCAGAATCATCAGATGTTGATCCTTTCTCCTGATCTTTTGATAGCAGGTGTTGCTGCATCTCCAAGACCTTTGCAATCTGGGCCGATAGATTTGACACCGTTTGATCCACAACACCCATCCTCGCATCGAGTTTTGCATCCACCTTTGCAAGATCTGCAGAAAACTTCAGTTTCAATCCATCCAACACCTGACTACAAGTTTTGAGTTCTGCATCATGGAGTTGTTGCCTCTCATATATCTCCTTCAGACGAGTATCATTTCCGCTACCCATGGTCACCGTCGACTAGCAAAACCTGGCTCTGGATACCAGTTGTTGTGACCCAAGATAGCAGATAATACAGAATATAACTAATAGCAACGGCACAAGAAGATTATGTAATAACTAGCAATGGAACAGTAATACTCGATTGATAAATAAATTGCAAACTACTATTGATAGATATTAAACCGCAAGGTTCGATTACATCGGCCGGACTGTCCAATCGGAGGTTACCTGCATAATTTGGCCGGAGCTGCTCAGAATGAGGTACAGAGAATTTAGGTAGAATACTGAGAGCAGGAAGGAGGAATTACCTCATCCAACATACACACAATTCTCATGTTGGCTTGATTCTGTTTAGATAGGTTCATGAACCTGACTGGCACCAAGAGGTAATCACAACCGGCTGGACAAGTCTCCTAACGGCCTTTTAACCTGACAAGATAAAATAGCTAAAATACAATTACTGCAACGTAAATAAAACTAAAAGGACAAAACGCAGAAGTGAAATAGCGACTTCTGCAGACCGACTCTTCAACATCCGTTTCTCACTTTACTAATCACAACAGTTAGAGACTCTATTTATAAGTGAGAATCGAAGTATGTAACTTCCATGCCCTTAAGTGCATTTCATGTCATCATAAGTGACCATCATTACACAATATTTGGAGTTTTATGGATGACAACAAATATCATGTTGAATGACAACAAATGTCATGTTAAAGATTTGTAACTCCCATGAGTTACAAAAGTTAACATAGGTCAACATTCTTCTAGAAGGTCTTGAGAAGTTGAACTGAAAAAAACTCGGTTTGGTTCACGTTCCATGTTCGAGGGTCGCGATCCACTCGTACTCAAGTCCTCTAGTTTCGTGTACCAATCTGATCAGGATTGTACTCAACTTATCTAGCCACACAACTTGAACACCAAGTAGTAACTAGTAAGTTATAAACTAGAGACTTCATTTTATCTCAAGTATTGTGGGACACATCCACTCACCCTTCTAATTTTATGCACTTATACCTCACTAACCCAAAGTCCGTATGGGCATCCAATATATCAACTCGAAGCTCTTACGGAGTAGCTTTCGGACATATATATATATTGTTTCCTCAATTACAAATAATTATAAAATAATCTCCACGTAAATATGACATCATAATGCATTATTTACATCATTATTTTCTTCATATTTTCAACAATGCTTAGGTGGCAATTACTCACAATAGGGAAGAAGTAGAGAACTATGTTAGTCCCTTTATTTTTTTGAATTGGCAAAACTATATTAGTTCCAATCATACAAGGGCTGCATACTTGAGGTCCTATGATTTTACATTGCTACCAGTCCCATATCACAGGTTCTGGCCAAACAATATCACCCAAGACACTTGCTTACCACTTGTTGTTAAGAAGAAACCTGGAAGGCAAAGAAGACTAGGATAAGACACCCATCAGAAGTCCCAAAATCTAAGACTCCACTGCATTAATTTGCAAAGGAAACCAAATAAGTGCAGTTTGTGTGGTGAAAGTGGTCATACAAAGCCTAAGTGTTCAACATTGGTATGTTTTTTGTATGCTAACTAGACTTTTCCATGTTGCATTCACTTAACCAAAGAATGTCCTTAACTAATGCTATGTACTATGGTTTCAGGCTAAAAGAGCAAAGGAAATGGCAAGAGCAAGACTAAGGCGACAACTCAACAAGTTCCAATAGCTCAGCAGACCGTAAGTAATGTTACAAATTTTGTGGTTGGTTTGTGAGTAATATTAGCTTGTGAATATTAGTGAATATGTTAATGTACTGTATGTTAGAAATTTGTACGTTAGTGTGACTGTATGGCTGAAATTGGTTGGTTTAGTTAATTAGTGTTATGTTGAATTGATGCTGAAAATTGGAGTTGCTATACAGGCCACAAAGAAGAGAAAGAGGAATGATGGAGAACCATCAGCTAGCCATGTCTATCAAGCTGCAACTAGGGGTAGAGGCAGGGGCAGTGGTAAGGCAAAGGGGAAGGCTAAAGCTTGAGTTGCAGATTTTTATGTGTTTTAATGTTTTTGTGTTACTAGAGTTGGATATTTGAATTGATTTGTTCAAGACTAATGGTTGTTTTGCCATATTTTTGTGGTTATTAGAATTGGGATGCAATATGAAGTTGTTTTGGCATACTATACATGGTTAAGTGAATTTGAAATTGTACTAAATAATACCATGTTACATTGAATAATGGCAATGAGTATTTCTCTACATGAATGACTTGAATAAAACACGAATTATAAAAAATAATTGGTTTAGCTATTAGTCGAAAAATTAAAATTAATCGGTAAAAGGAAAGTAAAAAATATTCTTCTATTAAAGAAAAAGTTCATCAAAATTGTAGAACAAAACTAATTGAAACCTACTATTGTGTGAATTCATAAAATTCTACAACAACATTGAAAATGTGGAAATCCCATGGATTTGATTATAAAAATAAATGGAAACATTTGTTTCTTTAATACAATATAAGATGATAAAAGTTAGTTAGTTTTGCTATTCGTAAAAACAAATAGTATTTAAAATATCGAATGATTGCATAAAAGGAAAGTAAAGAAATGATTATTCCATTGAAAAACAACATCACATTGTAGAATGAAAATATTTGAATAATATTATTATGGAAAAGTTTAAACATTTAGAGTTATTGATGATCAGAATAATTAGGAAAATTTGTTTCTTATATAAGAGAAACAATTAGAATAAATAAATTACAATTTTAAAACCATGGTTAATGTTCTAAACATAGTTAATCAAATTCAGGATCGGATATGTGTCATGATCCAAAAAGGTCTTAAATAGGTACGAAAGGTATCCAAATGGCATATTTGGACAATTATATGGCCCATAAATGACTTAGGTAAAGTCCAAAACACGTATGGATCTATAGCCATTATTAACCTTATGTCTGCTACTATATATGAGTCTCGATCTTACATTTAGGGTTAACTGAAGTTATGGGTATGGTTCAGACAAAGACAATCACCCTTGAGATCCTTAATTCATAGTTTAGATTAATAATATTTTTATAACATTACTCCACTTTAATTTAGAATGATTATAGTTAAACGGATTTTTATTTTCAAGCAAATTGAAAACATAAGAAACTAAACATGTCACATCACACGTACATATATTTATGGAAATGGCTCGACCATATTATTATATTGTACTTCTAAATTGTGACTGTGCTCGACGGGATTATTATAAGACAATTTATAGCAACAATGTTAATGTTGCACGAATTTATGTAAATAACAATAAAGAAAAATATCTATAAATGAAAAGGAAGAAAAAATTTGAAGTTTCACTTAAAACTTAAACTTATGACTTTATACGACTTCACACCTACTTATAACATAAACTAATATGTTTTCTCTATTCCTGTCGATTTAACTGGTGGGTAATTGACTAGTTTTTACTAAACGAATTACAAATGCATGAAAAAAGAGAGCTTTCTCCAAACCACGGGAAGGTCTCCGCAAAAGTACCTCAACCTATGTCTTAACCAAAAAACCTAGTTACAACCCAAACCTCAAACAAGCAAAGAACACAAGGATAAAAGGAGAAGAACACCCCTGCCTCTTCACAAACACTGAAGATTGCCCCTATCTCTTCACAGACACATGATAGAATATTACATTAGCTATAACTTATTCTCCTTCAATAATCCATGTTTTTTATTCCGTTCGATTATTTGAGATATAATTTGTTCTCTTTCAACCTATCCAATTATCAATTAGGTTATTAGTTGCGCAATTGGACATCATGGGATTGAAGAAGGTGGTATTGAAGAAGAAACACGGTGGTTGCACTTTGCACAAATTTAGGGTTTATGAGACTCACTCGGTATACCTATATTACGAATATGTTCTGCATTATTTATTAAGTTCTTGATTTAATGGTTTATGTGTTCGTATTTTATGTGTTTAATGTGTTTATGTATATATTTTAAATTTTTGGATGTTATATATAGTGATTTTCGCTTCTGCTGCTTTTTTCTTATTATGTGAGTTTGATTAGTTTATGTATATAGGTTTATGATTAAGGCGAAAAATGTTAGTGTGTGTATTTAACAATCTTAACAATAATGGTTTTTTGTAGAATTTGTTTATATGCTTCAAAGAAATAATTGGTTTTAAAAGAGTTGTTGCAAACATGCACTAATTGTTGCAAACAAACACTAATTGCTTCTTTCCTTTTCTTTTTATTTTTTTCAATTTTTTTTTTGTATGCTCTACTAGTTTGCTTGATCCCCTGTTCATCATTATTGTGTCTATAGAACTTTTATATGGTTGTGTGGGACAAAAACAAACATGTTGGAAAGTCCTGACGATCAACATATTGGAGCAATCTCAGCTTACCGAACATCCTACAACATGTTTGAGATAGAGTGCTATGATCTTCTAAGTAGAATATATGATGAAAACTGACTAACCGGTGGTCTGAAACTTGTCACAATGTACTGTGGAATAATTGGTATGTGATTTTACATTTCATCTTGGTTCCAGTAAGTTATACTCCCTATGTCACTCAACAGTTTCTCATTTTTGTTTTTAGTCAAGAAAATATGAATGTTAGCTAAATATTGCTTAAAATTTTGATATTGTTTAAATGTAGGTAACGAGCAGATGCATTAAAAAGAAGGGAAGAATAAAAATGAAATACAAAATTTGATAGTGGGTTGGTGAAGTTGTAAACGAGTGTGTTATAAGTGCTATGTGGTACACTTATTAAAAGTGTAAATAGGAAAAGTTTTGACTAGGATGGAGGAAGTATCATCAAGTTGCGCCTTTATGTCCCTATAATGTTTGGTGAGTATTATGCGGTTACAGGTTTTATTAAATTTTTGGGACCTTATTACATGATTCTTATCACTAAAAGAAGGCGAATTGGTACGATATGTGGTCATTCCGTTTATTCCATTGCAAGAAGAGAGATGATTCCAATATCCCATGCATTCCACAATGAAATTGAATACGACTTATTATATTTATGAGAACATGTTCATGTCAATTCCAATCAAATGTATATTACGAAAGCTAGATCATTGGATTGAACATTAATATTGTGATGTTATGTATATCGATTGTTATTTTAAACTTTTACTTGCTACCTAGATGTTAATCAACATTGAGATTCTAGTTTCCTTCTATAATATGTTTATTGGACTTATATTTGGTTTGTCTCTGCATTTTTCCCTCATGTCGTGAATAGATATATGAAGCTCTTATGCTCAGTGGACCTTACAAAGGACTTCTACTATAGCTACTCCTACCCTGTCATGCTTAGTCTTCAAAAGAATCTTTGCAATACGCAAACAAGAATGAAACTGTGACAATGTTCGTTTGAAATGAGTTCTTAACATTAGTTCGTTTGAAACTGTGACAATGTTCGTTTGCAATACTCAATTTGGACGGTGACATTAGTTTACGGGTTTTTTAACAGGTCATTACCCGCCACAGTCTCTTATAAAATATTGTTAATTTCCTTATATAACTTGTTTGTTTCTCATAATATAATGTTGCGTCACCAATATTCCTTTTCTTGTAGTATATATCCTTCATTTATTATTCTTGTTCAGATCTTGTGTATATGTTCAGTTATCCGCTGATTAAATTTTAGTATGAGATAGTTTTGTTTGATTAGTTTAATACTAGATCACAAGTTTTGTGATACCCCTATTTATCACCTCTCATTTGATGCAAGTTCATTGTTTGTGTAATTATAAGATCTCATGCAAGTTTTATTTTTGATATTTTTCATAGGTTGAGCTTTCAATATCTGGAGTTGAGTTTAAACTAATTCTAATTTCTAGACGGTCCCGTCATTATGCAAGCGCCAGGTAACTAGTACTCCCTTCATTCCTACAAGAATTTACCATTTCTCTTGAGGGAACAAAATTTAAGGGAAAGTGGTATAAATGGGTATTAAAAATGAATAAATTGTTATGAGTGGGCTATTTTTTGAGTAAAAATGCAAAAAGTATGGTGAGTGTGGTATTATTTGAGTAAATAATGAATAAAGAATGTTAAGTGGGGGTGGTAAAGTTGTATGGTTGGGTAATGATTAGAATAAATATTTCCATTTTTTAAATGAACAGAACGTCCAAAGTGGAAAAATGAGTAGATTTTGAGAAAATGAAGAGAGTATCATGTTTCACTTTACAAGATAATGTATGCGTATATAATATCTGACTAAGGTTTTCCTCATTTTCAATTTTGTTATATTTTGAGTTTCTTCAACTACCTAATTTTTTCATAAAGGAGAGAAAGAAAACATGTCTCTGATGAAGAATTTATATTTAATTAATGGAAATATTTGTGCACTTTGTCGCGTCCTTTGGTATATATGTCGTATGCGGATAATTATACACTCACTGTCAAAATATTGAGAATGAGCTGTTCTTCATGATGATGGTATATATTCGATCTAAATTTTTGCTGCTGACCTTTATATTGTAGATATTTAAACGGGATGTGAATTAGAAGGGACACGTGACAAATGATGTTGAAACCGAACAAATCGTGCTTGAGGCTGCACCGAAAGGGTGTCCCATACATGCAAATATCTTATGTTGTGTAGAACCGGAGTTCCATACCCCTCTTTTGGTCTGAGGATACCTCACGACTCAAAATTCAACCTAACATCATATGTATGACTTCCATCCCTCGTGTATCTATTCAGCGTTTACAATTGACTTTTTTATTGACCTGATTTCTTCTAGTATCAAATAAGGACCACACTTACAAAGCCACCAAACTTCACTTCTAGAATTTGTCCGAGAGATATGAAAATCCTATGATCATTTTAAATTTAATTAAGGTACACTTTAATGTGGTTGGTTGCTTAACTTCCAGGCTATATATACTTGATCAAAGAATAATTTTACTGTTTGCAATTCTATCTATTCATTTTTTTCATTATTACCAGGCCAAAGAGAAAAAGCCTAGAGAATTTATTATTCGTTCTGAGTCTGTGAATGCTATTGAAGTTATCAATAAAGATCTTTCTCCTGAAGCTCAGCTTAATTAATTCCTTAATTGGGATTTGAGCAACGCTACAAAGTAAATTAGATGTCTTTTTCTCTTTAATGTTTATTTAATTGATGTTCTTTTATTCTTGGGAAATTTTCAGAATGAACCCTGTTAGTGCACCTCATTTCATTTTTCCCCCTACTAGTTCAACTATTACGTTTTACCCCAATTGAATTGACCAAGTCCAAAATTTTCTGAAAATGTGGCTAGCCAAACACTCCCTTAACTTATTTTATTTTCTTTTTCCTTTTTCCTTTCATGTTTTAATTTTATTTTCTTTTTACTTTTATTATTTTTTTATTCTTTTTTTTAAGTCCTCTTCTTCTCCAGCTCCGGCACCGGAATTTTTTCCGGAGCTGCCGGAAAGTACAGCTCCGGTTGGAGCTTTTACAGCTCCAATCGGAGCTGTTATTACAGCTCCGATTGGAGCTGTTAAAAGCTCCGATTTGGAGCTTTCAAAAGCTCCGATCGGAGCTATTTAAAGCTCCAATCGGAGCTGCCCAATGGGAAGCTCCGATTGGAGCTTTAAACAGCTCCAATCGGAGCTTTTGAAAGCTCCGATTTGGAGCTTTTGAAAGCTCCGATTTGGAGCTATAACAGCTCCGGTTGGAGCTTTTAAAAGCTCCGATTTGGAGCTTTCAAAAGCTCTGATCGGAGCTGTTTAAAGCTCCAATCGGAGCTTCCCATTGGGCAGCTCCGAGGGGAGTTGTCAAAAGCTCTGATCGGAGCTTTCAAACAGCTCCGATGAGCTGTATATTTCTTTATTTTTTGTTTTTTTTTTTGTTTTTTTTAATTTGTTTTTTTGTTTTATAAATAATATGGAGTGAAATATGAATCAATAATTGTGTATGGATCTTTGTTATAATATTAAGAACATTTTGAGATTTAAATAACTAATGGGGGTTAATTTAAATAATTTATAGTCAATTTTGTAAAATAGAAAAATTTAGAGTCAAATATGTAATAAAATAGAATTGAAGTTATTTGGCTTTTTTTGAAAACTAAAACTTAAATGAGGGTAAAATGGTATATTCCAGGCCTTAATTCGCTAAAAGTCAAGGTCGTGGGTTAAAATGTAATTGATTTGCACTATCAGGCGGTAATGCGTAGTTGTTGAACTAGTAGGGGTCAATGTGTAATTGATGAAACTAGCAGGGGATCTTGATGAAAATTACCCTTTATTCTTTAAGCGTAGTTCTTATCACTTGTCTTTGTAGAAAATCTACTCGTTTATCAACCCACTTAGTTGATGTGGCAGCTAAAGTGTTGAACACTACTGGTTTCTTTTATGGCCGACTACTCCCTTCTTCAAGGTAAGGACAACATATTAATTGATGAAATCCTGTAATCCTGTAAGGACAAAATACTATGCATTTCGTTCATTCTTTACTTGTCAACTGATACAATATGTCGAATAAGTCATCTAAATCTTAGTTTGAGGCTAATTCAAGTTTTATGCAAAAAAAAAAAAAAAAAAAAAGAAAAAAAAAAAAAGAAAAGAAAAAGAAAAAGAAAAAAAAAGTCTCCTCAAGGAATAATGTGAGTTATTTCAAGGTTTGCAAGCATTATGTATTAGACTTGCTCCAAGAATATCATGTATTGAACGATTCTTTGATTTGTGTACAAAACTCGCTTGAAGTTGTAAAATTTATACTTTGCTTTGATTCAATATCTTACTAGATGATGCTGAGTCACATCTTACAATGTTAAGTGTGCATCCATTAGCCATTTATTTTTTTTCCTCTCTTTTCTAATGCTTTGCCTCATCTCTTTTATAACAATCATTCCACTCAGAAGGGCTCTTGAAAATGAACGACGGAAACATGCTTTGGAAGGAAAATATTACATGATGATAAAGAGTATTTGGATGGAAGTCATTTTACTGAGCCTTCGTCTCTTCATAAAGGGGTTTTAAGAACAAATTGCATAGACTATTTGGACCGTACCAATAGTATGCAATATGCTTATGGTCTGGTTGCCCTTGGTCACCACTTGCGTGTATTAGGATACATTGAATTTTTTTCCATTAGTTTAGACTGCCCACTGGCAGATGACTTGATGAAAGTTTATAAAGCAATGGGTGACACACTTGCTTTACAGTATTGTGGATCAACAACTCATAATAAGGTAAATGGAAGTATTGTACCTTTGAAGTGCAATATACTTATGTACTTGTGAACAATACCAATAACTGTTTCCCGATATGCTCTCTTCCTTGTAATATTTTAACATATATTTTCAGAGAAAAGAGGTCAATGGAAAGCAGCAACATGGTCCAAAGAAATTTTAGAACTCTCCAACGGTATTATAGTATTGTTTACTTGGATGCTAAGAAGCAGAATGCAATTAATTTGTAAGCCAGAATATTCAACACTTATTACTCGTGTAAGTCACTATATATGTTTTCAAAACATATTATCGTCTATACATAAGGGAGTGAAGTGAGGCTGTAAAAGATATATCCTATCTTTTTTCTTATTCAAAGTACTTATACTCAATTGTTTTATGGTTAGGTTCTTGGGACATTTTCAGCCACAACAAAGTAAACCTGCACTTTGGGAATTAGATTCTGACCAACATTACGATGTTGGAGGGCGTGTTTCTGTATTTTCACAAGAAAATGCATGGTTAGCTTTTCATCACTACTATTTATATAGATTCATTAAGTTATAGTAGTTTATACTTTATAGTTTTTATCATGGTGCTAGAGTTTATGTGTGTTTGTTTAAATTCGGAATAATTATTCGTTGTTCTTGTTGAAAAGAAGGGTTAACTGCACAGTACAAAATATTAATTTTTTTAGCATAAATTGCACATGTAATACTCAACTACAATTCTTTTGGTGACTACATATCCATCTAGTTTTGTGATAGTATATTCTTGACAATGCGCTTCGCCTAACCTCTTCTTTTTTTTTTTTTTTTTTTTTTTTTTTGGTTTGGTTGTTGATTCCTTATTATTTTGAGTGGATGAACATAAAATCAATACAAACATAACTGGATCCATGCAAAGAGATTAATGAACTGACTGGAAATTAACTCTTAGTTCGTTGGCCAAGATATATATTGGACCGTAAAATTTGTTGGAGTACTGTTTATGTCCTCAACATTTGAATATTGTAGTACTGTTTATGCCTATTAAGTGGATCAATACTTATCATCAATACTTCCAGAGTTTATATTTATTTTTAATTATCATTACCATCGGTGCTTGACAATAGTTTAATTAGAATCCTAACTCAGTTCGACATGTCTATTCAACATTGATATAGAACGCTATTTTTTTTAAGGATCTATTCCACACTAATTCAAAACGCTAATTGCGTTTGATGGGTCTGTTCTACAATAGATTAGAATCTTACATATTTTTAACGGGTCTATTTCACAATAGTGTCATAAGTGGAGTTGGCGGAGTATTATAACGTTATAATATATATAATTTGGTTAGGTCCAGGTAAAACGGTCCGGGTCAGACCAGGTCAACCTTTTAGATACTAAATTTATCATAAATATTTAAATATGACTATCCAAATAAAATGAAGGGAGATAAAATAATTACAACCATTACTACACTACTTCTATACAATATCTTATACCACCTTATATCACCACACCTAAACTGCCTTATGTATCCGCTAGGAATCGAACCCTACACTTATCCTTCATCAACTTTTTAAAATTCTTTGACTCCTACACTTTCAAAATAATTCATGTTGTTTTTTAGAAACATCAAAATTTATTAATAATAATAATAATAATAATAATAATAATAATAATAATAATAATAATAATAATAATAATAAAGAGTACAAATACAAACAACAATACATGAGAGATGCACAACAAAACCAGAGCTAATTAGATAGATAAACGTGTTAAACAGATGCAAACAGCTAACCGTTATGTTCGTAGCAAAATTTGACCACCCTCGTCGTCTAGTATATCACTCTTGCGGACAAGAGGCCAAGAGTTGGGAGGTGACGAGTTAACAATACAAACTCTAGCCAAGTCCAACGGAGGGGAATATTTTTCGTTGCAAGTTTAGAAAACTTAGCAAAGACGAAAAATGAGGATCTCCAAAGGGATACAAAAACAATCACGAGAATCAAGTGGCATAAGAACATGCTACCCATCAAAGAAAGATAACAAGAAATCCCCAACCAAACCGAAATAACAAGCAAGTAGCAGCAGTACATCAACCAAGAAGATAAAGATCGCACAGCCAGAGTACTCCAACATTGCGCCCAACAATCAGAAGGAGACAGGAACCAATCAACCAAATTATGACCCTTTTTAATTTTGCCTTTCGACCTTAACCAGTTCCATAAATTAATCTGCACCAACTCAGCCACCCCGTAAACCGTTTGGAGTTCGTTCTTGAAGATATTGTTGTTGCACGCCTTCCATAAGCCTCATAAAGTTCCTTGAGTAATTGCACCGACGAGGTCCTTCTTTACAGCTCCAACAGTCAACCAATTACCCATAACAACCTCGAGCAAGGATGAAACATGTGAGAATGCCTTACCCAACCAATCCGCAAGTCGCCCCATAGTGCATCATCAACAGACATGTCCTAAATAGATGATCGACATATTCATCCTCCAAAGAACACAACCTGCAACATATGCATGTCTGTGAATGGATGATGTTGCGATGCTTCAAATTATCCAACGTTGGTAGGTGGTTCCAAGCAAGTTTCCAAACGAAGCCATTAATTTTCAAAGGGAGGGAGTTAATCCATACTTGTTTTCTCCAGTTCACCTGAGAGTTCATCAAAGCACCGCAATTAGTTGACATGAACAACTCCATTTGAGCTCTATAACCTGCCTTCCCCCTAAAAAACCACCCAAAAGAAAATTTCTTTGTAGAGAAGTGTTAGGATTGGAGCCAAATTACTTAAGAGAAAGGATTTAGTTATGAAAATTGAGGTTGTGATAAGGTAGGAAGCCAAACAGAGTTGGATTAGGAAAAGGTGGCAATAAGCTCACGTAATATGCCTTGATTAGATCTTTCCTATTGGACCTCAAATTTGTCCTTAGTTAATTGTATTTGATCTATACCACAATGCCGATTAGTATTAGGAGTAAATGAGTGATACTCACGATATCGGTACTATATATACATGCCGCTAGCCATTTTAATTATCACAACCAAGAGAAGTAGTTAGCTTTGAGAGCTCGAGCAGTTAGCCTAGAGCAGTTTAGCAGTTAGCTATTTATTTGTTAGATTCTAGACATTGATAGAGTAGAGACAGTTGGTCAGTTATTTGTGGGTCGAAGTTGTATCCCTATAATTCTCTCATTGTTTAGTGGAATCCTGACTTGGTAGTGCCCCCAGACGTAGTCGAAGTTATTGGCGAACTGGGTAACCAATTTTGTGTGTCTTTTTCGTCCCTGGTTTTCTTATTCATTCTTTATCCCAAATATATTTGCTGCTTATTCCGTAACAAGTGGTATCAAGAGCCTGGTTCAGTGAGTCCGGTGGGAGTAGCAATATGGGTGATATTAAACCTGCGATTGCAAAGTTCGATGGGACCGATTTTACTTTCTGGAAGATGCAAATCGAGGATTACTTGTACGGTAAGGATTTGCAGGATGCTCTGTTGGATAAAAAGCTAGAAACTATGAAAGACGAAGAGTGGAAGTTTCTTGATAGGAAGGCGATGAGTGTTGTTCGCCTAACTCTCTCCAAAAACGTTGCTCTCCATACGGTGAAGGCAATGACCACGGCGGGGATGATGAAGACGTTGAAGGATATGTATGAGAAGCCATCAGCAGCGAATAAAGTCCACTTAATGAGACGCCTTTTCAACATGAAGATGGCAGAAGGCACAGTGGTGGCCAATCATCTCAACGATTTCAATATGATAATCGCCCAGTTGACATCGGTTGAGATTAAATTTTCTGATGAAGTTCAAGCCTAATTCTACTATCTTCTTTACCAGAGAGATGCAGTGGCACAGTGATTACAGTTAGTGCTTCGGCAGGAAAGGTGAAATTAACGTTAGCCTTTAGCTGAAGTTAGAGACCTAGTTGTTAGTGAAGAAATTCGCAGGAAGGAATCGGGAGTAGCTTCTGGGATAGTATTGAATGCTGAAAATAGGGGCAGGTCTGAAACTAAGGCGAGAGATAGAGGGCGATCGAGATCAAGGCATAGGTCCAAACCGATGAAGGATAAAAGTTCGATCAGCTGGTGCTATAATTGTGATAAGTATGGTCATTACAGAAATCAGTGCTCAGCTCCAGTGAGGGAGGATACGTCGGCAAATACTCCGACTGAGTACATCAGCGATGCGCTAGTGTTGAGTGTGTGCTGTCCATTAGAGGCATGGGTGTTGGATTCTGGAGCTTCGTTTCATTCGTGCAGTAACGCCGAGATGATGGAACAATATACTTCCGGTGATTTTGGTGAGGTTTATCTAGGTGATGACAAGCCTTTACAGATCGCTGGGAAAGGAGATGTGCGAAGTCAAACACCGAATGGTACTGTGTTAAAGTTACATGATGTTAAGCACATTCCTGGATTGAAGAGAAATTTACTTTCCACATGACAGCTGGACGATGAGGGGTTCGTTACGATCTTCGGTTGCAGTAGTTGGAAAATGACGAGAGGAGCACGTAATATGCCTTGATTAGCTATTTTCCTATTGGACCTCAAATTTGTCCTTAGTTAATTGTATTTGATATATACTACAATGCTGATTGGTATTAGGAGTACATGAGTGATGCTCACGATATCGGTACTATATATACATGCCGCTAGCCATTGTAATTTTCACAACCTAGAGAAGCAGTTAGCTTTGAGCTCGAGCAGTTAGCCTAGAGCAGTTTAACAGTTAGTTATTTATTTGTTAGATCTTAGACATTGATAGAGTAGAGACAGTTGGTCAGTTATTTGTGAGTGAAGTTGAATCCCTACAATTCTCTCATTGTTTAGTGGAATCCTGGCTTGGTAGTGCCCCCAGACGTAGTCGAAGTTATTGGCGAACTGGGTAACCAATTTTGTGTGTCTTTCTCGTCCCTGATATTCTTATCCATTTGTTATCCCAGATATATTTGCTGCTTATTTCCAAACAGTAAGTAAGGACATGGATTATTGATTAGGGTGCCAAGAAGAAAGATAGATAGTAGAGCGGTAAGGATCCAAGAACCGATTTTAGTAGGACAATTCGACCTCCAAAAGAAAGAATTTTGTTGGACCACTCCCCCAACGTTCTCTACCTTCTCCACCACCACCTTCCACATTTAGTACCGTTCTCCTTTCCACTAATGTTTTCTTTAAACGACAACTATTACAACTACTTATACACTACTATTATACAAGCATCCTAAACCACCTTATTTTTCCACACCTATACCAACCTTATAACCCCGTCACCGCCATGGATGAACCATGCACATCTTCTTTCACCGCTCCAGCTCCTTATTGCTGCACCACCTTATGACTCCCAAATAATAGGTAAATCCTAATACATAAAGGGAATCCTCTCAATTTTACAGTTCAATTTAGAGGCCGAACTAACCAATACTTCATCCTCCACACCCGGACCTGGAAGCCTTGCCGGATTTTTATACAAAATCTCTGAACCCGGGTTTTTCCGAAATTTTTCCGGTTTAACCCCGGCTTTTAGGCCAAAGATAGAAAAAAAGTTTGTATATTTGGATTTTTAACTTTTTTTCACTTATTATTTTATATGTAGGCAATGAAATTTACTTAATTTGGTAAATATGCATGATAATTTTTTGTCAAAAGTATATTTTATTTATTCTGAATATAAAAATAATTATATATTTATTACGTCATCCAAATCAATCTTCCAAGTTGATCCGGGTCAACCCAGATTGACCCATCCGAGATAATTTTCCGAACCCGGATCCGGGTTTCAGAACGTAGTTCCAAAGCCTCACCGAAATAATTCATGTAGTTTCTACTTTTCTACTTTTGATTCTTGACAGGACCGGGGACCCGGGTGTGGTTAATGAAAGACGAATCCGACATGAGTATATTAATTAGTGAGGGAATACATGATCCAGTCATAATCTCATCACCAGTGTACTTTAATTATTATTCTTTTTGAGTAAACTTACGAAAAGCAAAAGTCTTGGTAATTAAATAAATGTCAATTCCAAGCCAGGACCAGGCCCAGCCAAACATTTCATTCATTCGTTGCCATTCCCGATACTACCCTGCACAAAAGGAAATTGGACATTGATTCTTAGTTCCCGCATGTCTTACGCCACCACATTAAACATTTTTATGCAAACATTACAATTACCAAGATATAGTTAAGTTACTAATTAAAATATTTATCTTTGTTTACTAAAAATACGAAGTAGTACTGTATTAGTAGTAATGTTTCAATTATAAATATTAAAATTTTAACTGGTGGATAAATATGTCAATTCATTATTAGTAATCGATGTGAAATTTATATTTCCGTATACGCTAATATTTACAACAACCATCTCCTATTCAATTGAATATTTAACCATTTTGAGATTTATTCAAAACAAAAAAATTAATTTTCAGTAAGTGTTTGAATTCACCACTTGTAATTTTATGTGCAACCAACCAATTGTATTCTGACCATATTTTGAGTACACTCCAGTACCCTCCTTAATATTTTAACTAATTATTCCTTTCTTACTATTTTTGCCTACTTCTTCTTGAGTTATTTGAAAAACCAAATTAACGTTAACTTTTCAATTCATTTTTGTTTTAGCATATTGTAATTAAATTCAAATTCTTAGAGCCGAGCCGACTAACATAGAATTAAGTTCAGTTCAATTCAATTAAGATTTATTCGAATCCAAGTTTGCAATAATATTTGCACTTTCTTCAACACTCAACCAGTGGATTAGTCCACTCAGCAGTACTTACTTTGGTGACTACTTTTTCCATATGAGTTGATAAGCACAGGTAAATTGCTGCTTACTACTAGTGTTATTATACTCTCTTCTACAGCTCTCTCCATCTATCTGCACAATCATTCATCTCCCTAATGGATTTCAAGGTACTTTTACCCCCTTTGCTCTAAATGCTTTCATTTAATTCTTTCATGAACTGAAACTTTTAGTGTATGATTGATTATTTTACACTTTTTTTTTTCCTTTTCGTACACGAAGGTTTTAGCTTAGACCTGCTTTTTTTTATTCCTTTTTGATTTTCATTTGTGAACTTTACTGGAAAAGTGGAAATGAAAGGTTGAGTTTACTTGTAGTATTTCGTGCTTAATTTGTTGTACCCTTGAGATATTTTGTACAGTGGTGTGGTTTCGAGGGTTTGGTAAGCCGACTTTGAATTTTGTGCTTACAGGATTAGTAAAACAAGGTTAGATTCTTTGCAGCTAGCTTGTGCTGGTTATTGTATGTTTGAGTGAAATTTGGAGCATATTAAGTTAAGACACTTGCAGTTGGAATATTTTGAGTCTACTGAGTAGCAAAGTTCATGAGTTTTTGTTTCATCTGTTAGTTTGAGTGAACTGGTTGCTTGTGGTTGAATTATGTAAGTGCCTCACAGCATCTCTCATGTTCTTGGACAGGGGTAATGAAGTGAATTGAGGTTTAGTAGGTTCTGAAGGTTTAAGTTCAAAATGGCGTATCAAAGAAGGGGGTCCGAGATGCAGCCGCAGAGGCGGATTCTGCGGACTCAAACTGCTGGTAATTTAGGGGAGTCCATGATGGATAGTGAGGTGGTTCCGTCTTCTTTGGTTGAGATCGCACCTATTCTTCGTGTTGCGAATGAGGTTGAGCCGATCAATCCGAGGGTTGCATATCTATGTAAGTCAAAACTGTTGTTGCTGATATAACCCAAAAGAGCTCGGATTTTTATCTTAAATGTTGATGTACCAATTTAAAGATACCGAGTCAAAACTGTGTTTCGTTTGTTTTTAGTCAAACGATGGCCAATGCAAGTTACTGTACCATGCCTGACATTCCAATCAGTTTGCTTGCAATACTCCATCCTATATCTTGCTGTTTTGGCAATGGAGAATTCAAGTTTTTATGGCTTGACTATTTCTGAACGATAACCTGAGAACTGGAATAATGTTCTAAAGAATTGGCACTGTCCATTTAAAATACTCGTTTTTGGTGTCCTTGATCACATTAGAAAACTATGAAAGCATGAAGTTCTGGATTAGTAAAGATAAATTTCTATGTTGCAATCAGGTCGGTTCTATGCATTCGAGAAAGCGCACCGTTTGGATCCAACATCTAGTGGACGTGGGGTTCGTCAGTTTAAAACTGCGCTTCTTCAACGACTTGAGCGGGTACGTCCTATTTAAATGCCGACTCATTTTATTTTGTTATCATACCTTTATTTATTGAACATGGTGTATAGCGAAAGATCAGAATTAATGTGTAGAATTTCGGTCGGATGGATAATTCCATTAGCTTTATTGCCTTTTGATTATTCTAACTTGAAGTATTTGTTTGCAAGGAAAATGAGACAACATTAGCGGCAAGGAAAGGAAGTGATGCACGTGAAATGAAGAGCTTTTATCAGCATTACTATAGGAAGTATATTGAGGCTTTGCAAAATGCTGCTGATAAAGCAGATCGGTACTGTACTCCAAAGCACTGGTGCTCCTTCATTTATTTATTTTAGTTATTTTCATTATAAGGCAGTCTTTATTTCTTTGATGCAGTGCTCGGCTTACAAAAGCATATCAAACTGCAGCTGTGCTATTTGAGGTCTTAAAAGCTGTTAATTTGACGGAAGCGGTTGAAGTGGACGATGAGGTTCTTGCACTCACCATTTTGACTTTTAATATTTTTTCTTGAAATATTATCACATCCCATGAGTAGTATATAATCATTTCTGCATCCAGATTTTGGAAAAGCATACCAAAGTTACGGAAAAGACTCAGATATACGTGCCGTACAATATTCTTCCTCTTGACCCAGAAAGTTCACATCAAGCAATAATGAGATACCCTGAGGTCCTCTCTTGTTTCCTAGCTTGAAGTTTAGTTTTGCAAGAAATAGGGTGCTATTTTGTTATGTTTTTATATCTTTCATCTTTCTAGATCCAAGCATCTGTTGCTGCACTTCGTAATACAAGAGGTCTTCCATGGCCAAGGGGACACAAGAAAAAAGTGGATGAAGACATTTTAGACTGGCTGCAGGCTATGTTCGGCTTTCAGGTTCGTATATTTACTACCAGAATAAAAATTTCAACTTTGTTGGACAAATTTTAAAACATGGAGTGGTGTAAATGATAATGGTACACAAAGTAGAATGAGATTTAATATGTACAAAAACATCATGGATAAGAATAATAAAACTAAATTGATAATGATTAACATAATTATCTTTGATTAGGGTATAGGGATAGGTGGCGATTAAGTGGTGAGCTTCTTTTCCTATTCATTCAGTTTTACTTGTTATGAATGCTATTTAGTTGATGACAGATTGAATTACACATGAGCTTCTGCTTGTCATGTTTAGCCAGCTGTCCAACACTCATTATTGTCATGGAGTGGTTGTTGTTGCTGCTTGTGTATGTAATCTTAATAAATTTTACATTGCCACGTCTTTGTTAGATAGCAGGCTAGAACGTCTTTGTTAGATAGCAGGCATACATATAATTGTGTTGTGTGCCCCCTGCTGAGAGAATTTCACCTATTTAGACTTTTGGGCCCTTCATTTTTCTGAATTGAGTGCCGGCCCGGCTGGGCTTTGTTCCACCAACTAGCGAGGATCACCTCAGTACATGACCTCTTTTGGGTCAGTCAGTGCTTGGTTGGAGGGATTCCATGTGCTTAAGAGCTTGAGAATTTGCACTTCTAGCTCTGCCGCCTTATACAAACATAGGTTTTGTCATCGCCTTAAAATTATTACTTGAAATGCTTTAGATAGTCTTGTCTTCTTTTCAGTGAGTGTGGACTGTGGTTAGTTATACTCCCCTTGCAAAACAAAGTTTAAAGAGAAGAGAGGATTAAGTACTTATATTTGTATGCCTGTGTACTTCTAAGAAGCTATGTGCCTCTTTTTGAAAAGTGCAGAAGGATAATGTGGCGAACCAGAGGGAGCACTTGATTCTGTTACTAGCTAATGTGCACATTAGGCAACCAAAGCCTGATCAGCAGCCCAAGGTATTTGGCATATGCATCTTTTTAATCAAGTTGTTATGTTGTGATGGTGGTAATTATCATAGGGATGCTGTCTAATATTACTTTTGTCAGTTGGATGATCGGGCACTTACTGAAGTCATGAAGAAACTTTTCAAGAATTACAAGAAGTGGTGCAAGTATCTTGGTCGTAAAAGTAGCTTATGGTGAGTAAAAGTGTGTATGTTATGTTAATGGAAATATGCTCAAAGAAGTCTATTGAAGTAGAATTTTAGAATCAGGAATTACATTGGTATTTTAATATTATTAAATGTCTTTGTTTAGTTATTAAAGTATCTTTGTTGTTGTTGTTGAATAACGTTGAAAACTCACAGCCTCAACCCTTCGGGCTCAAAGTGGTTTATTTCTTATGGTAATTCTTATCTTATGGTAATTCTTACCATTTGCTAGTTGAATTCTATTTCCTGGTATACATTGTTTTGTTAGCTTCTAAATATAGGCCTAAAGGGTTATGGTTTATTCATCTTTTCATTTATTATGAATATTATTATATTATTTAGCTTTGCTCCCACAAATTGTTCTTCGTTCTTGAATTCTCCAATTACTTGGTCGTTAATCTATCAGTTGTTTAGTGACAAAACCTACTTTGTTCTCTTCTTCTATATCTTAATATATTACTCCTATTTGACGCTTTGAATTCTGCTGAACAATATTTTCTCTTTTTAACTGTAACTTCAAACTGTTTCACTTGAAGGTTGCCAACCATTCAGCAAGAAGTCCAGCAACGGAAATTACTATACATGGGTCTATATCTTCTGATCTGGGGGGAAGCTGCAAACTTGAGATTTATGCCAGAGTGCCTCTGCTATATCTATCATCATGTATGTATTCATGCGTTTATCATTTATGTTATACATGCTCTGCTAATTGACTGGTAGTATCATGACTGAAAGTGGGATGTCAACAAGTGCGAAGAACCTAAAATAAGAAATTTGAAGATCTTTTTCCTAGTTTCTTGTCGTTTGTGAAACTCCATTTCTCTGAATGATAATTAACTGATAGCACAACTCCCATCAATATCCCTCTCTCTCCCCTTCTCCTAATCTTAAGAGCTAGTTTCATCCTAACCCTATTTCTATTCAACCCAAGAAAGAAGTTCCCACCAAGCACCTACATCCCAGGCAATCCAAAAAGAAATCCTGGAGAATGTCACGTGGAACCGCAGTCATCATTCGACAAAAAAGAGAGGCTAGTATCAGGTTGACTTCAAGGAAGACATAGAGGTGTAATGGAACTCAATCAACAACAGAGTTTTCTTTCTTATTGTATTCATGGAATTTCATTGCAAGATCAGGCGGTCTTTCTTTCAGTGCCGCTTAGTTGGTTCAGCGTCATAGCTAGGAACCTTATTTGCGATGTTGATAATCTGTTACCCAAGCTCTCTGATTTGCTGTAATACACGTCATGTATTATTGTTCCTTTTTAGTAGAATATGAAATTACATTTTCCAAGTAAAAGAGTATTTCCCACCAACTGTTGGACTTCAGAATTGTTCTTTGCTCATGAAAACCGGTGAGAAATAATAAGACCTATAGATTTGACTTAAGCGACTGCCCCCTCATGAAGCGAAACCAAAAATAAAAAATCTGTTGCACATTTTTATTATTATTATTATTATTATTATTATTATTATTATTATTATTATTATTATTATTATTATTATTATTATTATTATTATCATCATCTCTTTTTCCATGTGCATTGCTCTAATGTTGTTTATTACATTAGATGGCGTTTGAATTGTATGGTATGCTTGCTGGAAGTGTGAGTCCAATGACTGGTGAAAATATCAAGCCCGCCTATGGTGGCGACGAAGAGGCTTTCTTAAGGAAAGTGGTGACACCTATCTATAACATAGTAGCCAAGGTGATGCTTGCAAGTTAGATTTCTAAATATGAGTATCTCCTTTCGACCATAACTATTGATTTCTACTTCATGTCTCTCAGGAATCTAGGGCGAGCTCGAATAGTATATCCAAGCATTCACAGTGGAGAAACTATGATGATTTGAATGAATATTTCTGGTAAGCTTTGTTCCCTTTTTTACAAACTAAGGATGTTTAGCTTTTTACCTGATGTGATGATATAATTGTAGGTCAGTCAATTGTTTCAGACTAGGTTGGCCAATGCGTGCTGATGCGGATTTCTTCTGTACCCCTGTGATGAAACGTGAGGTATACATGGGTTTCGTAGCTTTACGATTTCTAGATCTCTCTTTTTTTCGCTCTATTGCTCACTTCAAATTTCGACTTAAATACCTGCATGAACACTCAACATAGGAATCTGTCGTGATTGATTCTGGTACTTAGTCAAGCACTATTATTCCGTGTGACCTGATCATTATCCTGATCTTTGCTATGAGTTTTACATCTTAGGTGTCTCATGTTGTTTGCAGTAATAATGTAATATATCTATCTTTCTGCTTTCTCTTACCCTCCATTTCCAAAGTCCAAGCACTGGTTATGGTAGTATATATTTTGACAATATCTTGTTCTCATTTAATGCCTAATTCTCCAACAATCAGGACCCGTCTGTTAAAGCCAGTCGCTGGACAGGAAAAATCAACTTCGTGGAGATACGTTCATTTTGGCACATCTTCAGGAGTTTTGATAGGATGTGGAGCTTTTTGATTTTGTGCCTTCAGGTAATTTATAAATTAAGTGACTTTTACCATTTTATAAACTGAACCAATTTCCATTTACTTCTCTGATATCAGTTTGATATATAGGCAATGGTAATTATTGCTTGGGACGGTGATGGAGGTATCACGCAAGTATTTTATGGAAATACATTCAGAAAAGTATTGACTGTTTTCATTACAGCTGCTATACTCAAACTCATACAATGTAAGGAAACAAACTATTTCATTGCCTGTATGGAACTTTTGCCTGTTATTGTCAGTTCATTGTCTTGATATGGTTTGCTATGAATTTCCCCCATGTCACGGATGAGTATGTCTTAATAAAACCAGCTTCTCTTGAATATTAGACAAACATCATGCCTCACAGTTGGGTGAGTGGTGGTGTAAGTTTACACTATTGAATGCAAGATGTGGTCTTTCTTAATGTTTAGGAAAAACCTTTTTATACTGATGTCACTTATGGGTCGTACTATATACTGGCCAATTGAATTATATTGCATTCACCATTGGGAGGAGAGGGTTCCGAACAAAAATTTGAAACATTTTTCAACCAAGACAAGTATAACTGAGAATATGCTCTAAATTCTTATATACAGAGAGGCCGACTTTTTTGAGTATCTTAATCTTCTGTTTTCCAAAATATCCCTAGATAATAGGTTCTCGGCGTACATGTTGCAACACCTATGATTTAAACCACAATCCATGCTGACCATTTATGGTTATTTTACCCCACAGTATTATCTTCAAGTCCATGACACTGTTAATTTACAATTTCAATTTTATAATGTAGCTGCTCTTGATATCGTTATGGGCTGGAAATCGAGGATGCATATGTCACTTCATGTAAAGCTGAGATACATACTGAAGGTTGTTTCTGCCGCGGCATGGGTGGTTGTGTTGTCAGTGACTTATGCTTTCAGTTGGGAAAATGCTAGTGGATTTGCATTGACCATTAAGAACTGGTTTGGTAACGGGCAGGGTCATCCATCTTTATTCATCATTGCAGTTTTAATCTACCTATCTCCAAATATGCTCTCCGCTTTGTTATTTTTGTTCCCGTTTGTACGACGGAACCTTGAAAGATCAGACTACACAATTGTGAGGCTCCTGATGTGGTGGTCACAGGTGTGCAAATATCTTTTGTTTGAGGACAAAATATACTCGGATCTTTTCATGTTTCTTACAAATTATTCTCACATTATTTTGTATGTTTCCTGTAGCCTCGGCTTTATGTTGGAAGGGGGATGCAAGAGAGCACATTCTCTGTCTTCAAGTATGCATCTATAATTTATCAAAGTACACAAGTTTCCAATAAATTTTAGAAAATTTCAGTTTAACGTTATATTTTACTTCTCCAGATACACAATATTCTGGGTTCTCCTCCTGGCTGCAAAGTTGGCCTTTAGCTTCTATATCGAGGTATGTTTTTTGACTCCCCATTGTATTTGGTTGTTGTCAATCTTTTTATTGAGGATGATGTGTTAGAATTATGACATGAATTAGATCTCATTCTTAATTGTTTACTTTGTCAGTCAAGTTATTATTATTATTTTTTTATGTTAGTTCTAGGTTAACCAGACCAGGAGTTAGTAAGCACTATCAGAGTCTAATATTGCATGCATTGATATAAAATGCCATTCATTCTTTTGTGGCTCACATGGTTATTGCAAAATAGGTGAAGACAACTATCTACCTTTAGAATTTCATCTTTGGACGACAAACAAGCAGATGTAACACTACAAAGAGAGAATGTACCTAACAAAAAATATATTTTGGTAATCGCGGCATATTTAGATATTTGGTAAATTCACAAATTTTCTTAAACCATTCATAAGAACAATAATCTGTCTTTTATAAGAGAATATCCTATGATAGCTTCTGTTGAATGAATAAAAGATTCACATGCTATAATAATAATAATGTTCCGGAATGAGCATGAATGAGCAAATGAAATATAGTGCATGATAATTTCTTGAATGTTTGGGAGATGGGTAGACCGACTTCCCTTGCTTGAGAATCTATGGTTATTTCAAGCTTATGTGCATTGGTGTATTGGTTGCCGGCAAATATAAACCATTGGGTCGTGCTTCTTTCTTTATTACAGATAAGGCCTCTTGTTAGCCCCACAAGAGAGATAATGCAGATTCCAATCATAAGATACCAGTGGCATGAGTTCTTCCCTCGAGGTAGTTGGATCTTCGTGGTTATTTTGTCTAATAATAAATTGTTAGTACTTGAAACTAAGGATGTTTTATTATTTCTATGTGTTAGCAAGGAATAACATTGGAGTAGTGATTGCTCTTTGGGCCCCTATTATTATTGTAAGTTCATATGCAAGTTTATTATGCATATGCAATTTTATTATGCATTTGTTCTTTCACTTGAAATCTATGTCTGGTTTCACCAGGTATATTTCATGGATACTCAAATCTGGTATGCCATTTTCTCCACAATATTTGGAGGTATATATGGAGCCTTTCGCCGTCTTGGAGAGGTATGTTTGATTTCTCATCTTTTGCGGTCATTCTTATGCTTCATGCTGCATTATATCAGATAATTACTCTTAAGTATGGTTGACTCTGATTTAAAAACTAGTGTTTTGCATTTTTTCACCAATATTTTTTTCCCTAATTTTCTTATTAAAGTTTTAACCGTAGTTTCCAGAAACACTTAGTTTCGAATAAATATACTACATAAATCATTCTTTAAGTGCGCTGGTGTTTATAGGGGGAAAATGCATTGATGTACCCTGGAAATGTGCAAGAGTGTACCTCGTCAAAATTGCACGGATGTACCTTGTGTTATCTAAAACTATGCACACTTTTCTCAATCTTAGAGTGTGTATTCCACTCTCTTTATATGCAAGTAGAATTATATTTTATAATTTACATTACTTTGTTAAAAGCATTTTTAAGAATCATTTTAAAATTTGTAAACAAAATATAGTTTTAATTACAATAACCATTAAAAAATATAAAAAGAATAATAAAAATTATTAAAAATTAGTATAAATTATAAGGGAATCAGAAAATTATAAAAGCACATATTTGAATACTATATTAAAAAAAACATTATTGGAAAGTAGATTAACTTATACCAGAAATTTATTTAGTATTTATATATAATTTCTATTTATTTTTGTAGGGATTATTGCTTTCAGCGCCTAATTATCTTATTTCATTGCTATCATAATCATTTTTTAAAAACCATTATTATAAGACCCAATTATATTGTTCTCAACCCAACTTTTAAACTTTGTTTGGCATATTTAACCCTAAGTCTGGACCACAATAAGGTACCTGTAAACCATTATTGGCACCAATAACTTTGCTCGGCACCAATAGCTGGTGCAATCATATTATTCACTTTCTGTTCGGCACCAATAGCTGGTACCTATAGTTACTCATGTTTGGCATCAACATTTCACTAATAATACCATTAAGGATCAATATAATGGTCTAAACTCTAAAGATTCTATCATATAGTATATCTTTTTAAGTGGGGATGAGAGATATTTTGTCCAATACTTTGAACTTGAGAGAATTTCACTCTTTATTTTTTAACTAATTTTTTAAAGTTTGCAATAATTTTATTTCCATCATATGCATATTTTATTTAAAATAAAATTTTTAATTTGTTTTGTGTATTTATATTAACGTTTTAACTTTTGTAATTTTCTAATAATTTTACAATTTATCCAGTATGTTTGTTAACATTTGTATTATTCTCTTATAATCTGTAATAGTTATTTTGTAATTAAAAAATATTTTTCATAATTTTGTATTGGTTTTATAAACGTTTGAAAGATTCTATGTAAAAAGTAAAAATACATAATCCTACTTGCATATAGGAAGAGTGAGATATGTACTCTCCAAGTTTGGAGCAAGCGTGCATAGTTGTAAACAATAGAAGGTACATCCATGCAGTTTTGAAAACACAAGGCTCATTCTTGAATATTTCAAAGAACACAGGGTACATATATGCATTTTTCCCTGGTTTTAGGCGATGAACTTCGTACCTTTATTTTAGAATATTGAAAAAAAAAAAAATTCAGATAGAAAATGCAAATTTATTATCCTTTCAGAAAATGAAACTAGCATTTAATTTTTATGATTGGTGAGCTGATGAGTCGATGGGATTTTTTGTGCTCTCAGATTCGAACTTTGGGAATGCTTAGGTCTCGCTTCATGTCTCTGCCGGGTGCTTTCAATGCGTGCTTGATTCCTGCTGAAAAAGCTGAGAAGCCTAAGGGGCTGAAAGCCACCTTTTCAAGCAAATATGCTGAGGTTTTAATGAGAATATTTCTGTTGCCTCCATTATATTCTTTTTATAATTTCTAAAATTGGCATTGGAGTTTCTTGTTACCTCTAAATCGACTGTAATCTGCAGATACACTCGAATAAGGATATAGATGCAGCACGCTTTTCTCAAATGTGGAACAAAATTATTGAAAGTTTCAGAGAAGAGGATTTGATTAATAACAAGTAAACAGCTGACTCTCCCTTGACTGATAACAATTTTCTTTCATGATGATGTCCTGATGGAGTCTTTAACTTCAGTTTGCTGGCCTTTGCAATCTTTTCTGAAATTATATTTTTATTTTACTGGACATAATTCTATACCTCTTGTTTGTACCAGTGAAATGAATCTATTACTCGTGCCATATCATGCTGACCTTGAGTTGGAACTTATCCAGTGGCCTCCATTTCTATTAGCTAGCAAGGTAAGGTCCAGTGTTAAAGACTTCCAGTTTCAAGTTGTAAGCCAAATTTCCATCTATCATTACCTTTTTTGCAGCTTCCTATAGCTCTGGATATGGCAAAAGATAGCAAGGATAGTGATCGGGATCTAAATAAGAGATTGACTGCTGATGAATATATGCTCTGTGCCATTCGTGAGTGCTATTCTTCATTTAGAAATATACTCAATTTCCTGGTACTTGGAGAACACGAGAAGCGGTATGTTCATAGCCCAAAAGAAATCCATATGTTTCTGTTTCAGTCATCACATTTAGTAATCACACATGGTTTTTTCTCTTTTATAATTTCAGCATTATCAGTGAAATCTTCAAGATAGTCGATGAGCATATAGAGCAGGGTGATCTCATAAAAGAGTTTACTATTAGCGCTCTTCCTAGCCTGTACGAACAGTTTGTGCAGCTTATAGAGTTCCTGGTAAAAATCCGTGCATTAAAATACTGTATTACTATAGGAATGATTCAGAGACTTTACTGGTTTTTTATGTTTCAGAGGGAGAATAAACCAGAGGACAAGAATCAAGTAGAAATAGTGTTACTTAACATGCTCGAGGTGGTGACTAGAGACATTATGGAAGGAGACACTGTTCCTAGGTAAAGTTATCCAAAACCACTAATGCATCAGATAGAACTGCATTTAATATATATGCACTTTCTAATAATGTTTCTACTCCAGTTTGATGGAATCCAGCCATGGTGGTTCATATGGGATGCATCAGGGAATGACCCCTCTAGAGCAACAAACAAGATTCTTCGATCGACTTCGTTTTCCAGTCACAGAGGAAACAGAGGCATGGAAAGAAAAGGTATGTTCCAAATCAGTATGACTATTATTGGGAATATCGCTGTGAATATGAAATCTATATACTTGATACAAAATTACAAATCCTAAACCACCCTTGACAAGTTAAAACTAATTTTGTCTCTAAAACCATCATAACTATTGATAGTAAATGGGCGGGGGGGGGGGGGGGGGTTGTAACATAGATAAAGGAAATTATTTGTTGATGATGGTAATGAATTTTGCCTATCATTAAAAATGGTGTCCTATTTATTCAGATTGAGATGAGAGTCTTCATTTGCTGAACCTTTTTTTTTTTCCAATTGCTTCTGTATGTTGTTAAAATGGCTACTTATCTACTCAGATAGAGAGGCTTCATCTGCTACTCACAGTGAAGGAGTCTGCTATGGATGTACCAGCCAACTTAGATGCCAGAAGGCGTATTTCATTCTTCTCAAATTCATTGTTCATGGACATGCCTAAAGCACCCAAAGTCCGCAATATGCTCTCCTTTTCGTAAGTCACCAGATAACAACATTTATCAAGGAGATACAGGTTCTTATGCTGGCGAGTACCATCATTTGTTGTAGCAATTCCTGCTTTAAATGCCTGCTTTTGTCTCGCCTACTTCGTGGATAAATGTCTTTCTGTAGTAAATTTTATTCCTTTGAGAAACAAATTGCATGGTCTTTTCTTTTTCTGTACATGTATACTATAGCATCCAAGTCCCGAACATAGTCTATATCCATATATTATACATTATTATGTAACATAATCCATATTCATGTCATACATACTTATGTGCTATCTGAAATGTGATCCCTGGCTGCAGACTTGCATTGGTCATTGGCTATTCTGAGTTATCAGAATTATACTTGATTTTTATTTATTTATTTATTTATTTTTTGTTACTTTAGATTTGATGAGTTGCTGGAGCATTTCTCGCCCAGTTAGAAACATCCATGAAATAGGCGTTGTGCTCACTTTTATTTTTCAGACAAATAAAATGGTTAAGAAGACATTGCATGTGGATTTCAGCCTTTCCATACTTATGAAGTGTTAATGTAAATATAAAGCGACTTGAACTCTTTATTGGTGACATCCTTGTATGATATATGTATAAACATTTTATGTAGTTTTTGTAATTTCTCTGAAAAGATAATATATTGTTTCTGAGTGATTGACTGTTTGAACAGTCAAATTACTCCGCAACTCCGCTTATTTTCTCGTATTTCAAAATGGTTAGATTATTATTGCTGATCTAGTGTTTGTACCAAGGATATCAGAATATGTTGTATTTCTATGGTCAGCTATTTTGACTTATTTCAGAACATTGTTGTTGTTATGTAGTCCACCTTCAACTTGTCTATTTATTTATTTATTTGCATCTCACTCCTGTTTTTTTGGTAGCACCTTGACCCCATACTATGATGAGGAAGTTCTATTTTCCAAGGATTTACTGGGCGAACAAAATGAGGATGGTGTTTCAATACTTTTTTACTTGCAAAAGATTTACCCAGGTGGTCCTTTTTTAGTTTTCACTTTTCATGTTGTGCATGTACTCTGCGCCTATGACTGTTCAGTGAACTTCTCTAATATAAGTATCCATGACACAGATGAGTGGGAAAATTTTCTGGAGAGGGTTGGTTGCAAAACTGAAGAAGATCTGAAAGATAATGCCAAACTGGAGGAAGAACTACGGTTATGGGCTTCATACAGAGGCCAAACATTGACCAGAACAGGTAGTCTATTTTCTTATGCTTTTTCATGGCATATCTCATGTTCCCATGGACTGACTTATATACTTGACATGTTTTATGTTCACTAATTAGTACGGGGCATGATGTACTATCGGCAAGCTCTCGAACTACAATCATTTCTTGATATGGCCAAGGAGGAAGGTACTGCACAGATATTTTTCCATTTACTTGTTTAGTTCCTGTACTGTTACGCTGTTACAAAGAGTACATAAATAGTTTTTTTGCAACAGATTTAATGAAAGGCTACAAGACTACTGCGTTGGCTGATGAACAGATGACAAATGAAGGTTCACTAATGGCACAGTGTCATGCAGTGGCAGACATGAAGTTCACGTATGTGGTCTCGTGCCAACAGTACGGAATACAAAAAGATCCGGTGATCGGCGTGCCACTGACATTTTGAGGCTCATGACAAAGTATGACTAGTTATGTTTTATTTGTAATTGGTTTAGTGTTCAATCTATGGATACAAATAACAATCTTGTGAGCAGGTACCCATCTCTCCGTGTAGCTTATGTTGATGAGGTCGAAGAAACTGGCGGCAAAGATAAGACGAGTAAAATGGTTGACAAGGTTTACTATTCAGCCCTCGTGAAAGCTGCACCTAAATCTGTTGACTCATCTGAGCCAGATCAGAAACTAGATCAGGTATGAGCCTTTTAAGTGGTACTGTCTCTGAAATAGAGCTAGGATATTTATACGTGTTAATTTATGATAGATCTAAATTCCTAAGTTTTCATTAAGATCTTGAATGTTGTCATTGTAATACATTGTCTCGAAAGGTGAAGTGATATCAGGGATGTCATTTGCGTTAACGCTAAACAAACTATTGGTTTCTAAAAGTGACAATTTAAACTTTGTATGATTCGTCTTATCGCAGACGGCGTCAGAGGTTCACATCTTAATAGCATGTTTATCATCTCTTGAAGTTGAGTCCAAGCTGAAAGATATATCCATGTGCAGATTGTTGATGTGCACATGTTAATATCATCTTTATTTTATACATCCCTCTCGGATGCTTATGATTGCTTATGCCATGCGATTATGTTCTGTGTTAGCATGGGTTGAGCAGGCATGATACATAAACCAAGATATCATTCAAAGTGTTACTACGCCTCCCTAGATGCCAATAATGTGCAACACTATTCTAAAACTATACTGTAATATTAAAAAAATACTAAAAATCTTCCTTCTAGGTTATTTATCGCATAAAACTGCCTGGTCCTGCCATCTTGGGTGAGGGTAAACCAGAGAACCAGAACCATGCCATAATCTTTACTCGTGGGGAAGGCCTGCAAACAATTGATATGAATCAGGTAATTTATAGACGTGGTTCAATTTTTGTTTCCCAGTTTTTGTTCCCAAACAACTAATAGGCCATGATGCTCAAATGCTATGCTTTTAGGACAACTACATGGAAGAAGCTCTCAAAATGAGGAACCTATTACAAGAATTTCTGAAAAAGCACGGCGTGAGGAAACCAACAATTCTTGGACTCAGAGAGCACATCTTTACTGGCAGGTACAACCACTTGAGGAGTGACTTTACTCATTTGAACTCCCATGTTCTCAGAATCCATTGATTGTTAATCTACGTTTCTTTCTTTTTGCAGTGTCTCTTCACTTGCCTGGTTCATGTCCAACCAAGAGAATAGTTTTGTCACAATTGGCCAAAGATTGCTAGCCAATCCTTTGAAGTAAGTCCTTGAAGAGCTCAACTATAGATTTTCTCTTGGAGGTGCTCACATGTCTGTTTTCCATCTTCTCACTCATCCATTTCACTACCAATAGTATCTCATATTGTAATCATCTCTTAGAAGTTATTTACTTGTATTTATTGGTTGCTTATTGGAGGGTTGTTTTTTAATTTTTTAATTTTTTTAATGATATCACCCAGGTGGTGGCTACAACTTTAGATTTGCTTCTCTTTTTCCTTTTCCCTTATTTATTTATTAATCTATTATTATTATTATTATTATTATTATTATTATTATTATTATTATTATTATTATTATTATTATTATTATTATGATGATGATGATGATGATGATGATGATGATGCAGCATGCCACGTTCTTTTCCTTTTCGTTAAATGGTGAAAATAAAAATGATTTGTCATTTCTGTCTTGATTTCTAACTTCTGAACTGTAAATACAACTACATATATAGAGTTAGAATGACATACAGATTTTTGTGGGAATTTTACTCCATTGCTGTCCTGAAACCTATTAATTTTATCTGTAATTTATGCTTTTCCTGTGGAATTTCAGGGTCCGCTTCCATTACGGCCATCCAGATGTATTTGATAGATTGTTTCACCTAACAAGAGGTGGTGTGAGCAAAGCTTCTAAAATCATCAACTTAAGTGAGGATATATTTGCAGGTATTGTTGAATTAAAAAATACGACCTCAAAATTATAGTTGATGTAGTCAATGAATATGTTCTTTTTTTTCTGTAATATAAGGCCTCTCTTAATTTCTTCAAGGTTTCAATTCCACACTTCGCGGAGGCACTGTTACTCATCATGAATACATTCAAGTTGGTAAGGGAAGGGATGTGGGCCTCAACCAAATCTCGAATTTTGAGGCAAAGATAGCGTGTGGTAATGGAGAGCAAACTGTTAGTCGAGATATATATAGGCTTGGGCATCGGTTTGACTTCTTCCGCATGTTTTCGTGCTTTTACACAACTGTGGGATTCTATTTTACTACACTGGTACTACTTACTAGTAAATTAATCAATTCTGATCTTAAATATGTCCATGCTATGCCATTTGGTGGTAAACCATGCAATGTTTCTTGTATGCTCTTTACAAGGAAGAGAACTGGATTTGAAATGTTTAGAGAAAACAAATTGAAACATGGCATGGCCCAGGTGGTATAGCATCGGCATTGGAACCTTCCTCAAATCAACAATGTTCACCTGATCTTTTGTTTGGTTTTGACAGCTTACTGTATTAACAGTATATGTATTTCTCTACGGCCGACTTTATCTCGTTCTCAGTGGTCTTGAAGAGGAATTAAGTACCCATCCTGCAATACGAGACAATCAACCCCTTCAAGTTGCGCTTGCTTCTCAGTCTTTTGTGCAAATTGGGCTCTTAATGGCATTGCCTATGATGATGGAAATCGGTCTGGAAAGAGGATTCCGCAATGCATTGACTGATTTTGTCCTAATGCAGTTACAACTTGCTCCTGTTTTTTTCACATTTTCTCTTGGAACAAGAACCCATTATTATGGAAGAACCTTGCTCCACGGGGGTGCACGGTACAGAGGTACTGGCCGAGGATTTGTTGTGTTTCATGCAAAATTCGCAGATAACTACAGGTTGTACTCCAGAAGCCATTTTGTCAAGGGAATTGAACTGATGATTCTGCTTCTTGTGTACCATATATTTGGTCATGCAAGCCGAGGGCTTGCAGCATACGTGTTTATTACTGTATCTATATGGTTTCTGGTTGGAACTTGGCTGTTTGCACCATTTCTCTTCAATCCTTCTGGATTTGAATGGCAAAAATTGTGGATGACTGGACGGACTGGAACAAATGGATGAACAATCACGGAGGCATTGGTGTGCCTGCAGAGAAGAGTTGGGAATCATGGTGGGAAAAGGAACAAGAACATCTGTCTCACTCTGGGATACGGGGCATTATCTTTGAGATTTTACTCTCCCTAAGGTTTTTCATTTATCAGTATGGACTGATATATCACCTGAGCTTCACCAGGAGAAATAAAAGTTTTCTGGTACACTTCCATGCGTATATTTTTTCTCAATTTAATCTGCTATATTTCTCCATTATTTATGTTTGGTCCTTTCTTGTCTTCATGTCATGGTCGGAACACTAATTACTTGACCTTTTGCTTCTTGAACAGATTTATGGTCTATCATGGCTAGTGATTTTTGTGATACTACTAATCATGAAGGTAAGGTTATTTTGGTGCTTCCGAATTATGTATCATGTCTTATGATCTTTCATAAAATCAATGTCTTTTTGCTGTCTCAATAAATAAATAAATAAATAAATAAAAAATAAAAAATCAATGTCTTTACCTGCTAACAAACTTAAGGAACTATACTTTTATTCCTAGTACTTGCAGTTGGAGGCTTGGAGCCCTTGTAGTATTGCTTGAAGATAATATACTAATAATTTCCAAACTGACAAGCGGCGTATCCCTCCCACTTCTTACATGTCAAAGCTGTGAATACCTTTTCTTGTTGGGTGAAAAGTTTGATAACTGTTGCAGTTTTAGTAATCAGAGCTTTCTTCTTTTCAGGCCATTTCATTTGGGAGGAAAAAGTTCAGCACAGATCTTCAGCTTGTTTTTCGATTCATTAAGGGCCTTATTTTTCTATCATTTGCAGCAGTTCTGATTGTTCTGATAGCTATTTCACACATGACATTTCGTGATATTGTAGTCTGCATCATTGCCTTCACGCCAACGGGATGGGGAATACTCCTGGTGAGAAATCCGTATTCTGTATTTATGACCTTTTTATTCATGGCAGCCTGCTGTTCTCCGTTTGAATTAGTTTGTTAGGCTGAGACGAGCTATACTTGCAACTTGATAACACATTTGTGAGAATCAGATCTAATTACACGAGAGCCTCAATGATTTAACTGAAATGTGGTTCACTCCGGTACTCCAGAAATAGATATAGTAGCACCTTCTTGAAAAATATACTAAAAAAAAGAGCTATTTGCATACTTTTTTGAGAATACAATTGGTTGTTTCATGGTGCAATTAGCTCGATAATGTTGCATTACTTTCTTCTATTTATTCCTAACACAGAAACATTCTTAAAACAGATAGCACAAGCTTTGAAGGGTTTCGTTGCGAAGTTTGGATTCTGGGGATCAGTTCGTACGCTTGCACGTGGTTATGAAATATTAATGGGGCTGTTATTGTTCACACCAGTTGCTTTCCTAGCTTGGTTCCCTTTTGTCTCCGAGTTCCAAACCCGAATGCTGTTCAACCAAGCTTTCAGTAGGGGTCTGCAGATATCGCGTATTCTTGGTGGACCCAAGAAGGATAGGTCATCCAGCACCAAGGAGTAACTGCAGTGTTAGATGTAGTTGCCTGTAAAAATCAACTCTGTAGTTGCCTCTGGCATGAACTTTTGTATATAGCTGGAATATTTATTGTTTTTGTGATGGTGTAGAACAGTAGAACAGATTATGCATGTTGTAGTATCAGTATGTAATGTAAATTATAGTTTCCTCTATATTCAAATACTACTAGTTTCTAAATGGATTTTTTACTGCGAAGGTGAAAAAGGCAGCTTCCCACATTTCTTTGCAAAAAATAGCCCTGCAGATACAAAGTGTAAAAAAACAACTTAACCCTCGAACTAATGTGTGGTAAGTCTCGAACTAGTAACCCTTAGTTCTCGCATTGGTTTCCCTACGACGGTTGAAACGATAATTCGTTACTGGAACTCGAATTACGTGACTAAGCTTCCGTTATAACAAGAGACACGAAGATATGGCAGAGACTTCAAGAAGAGCATCTTGCTTGCATATTTGGTAGAAAATTGGAGGGAGAATAATTTTAGTCTTGTGGTTAATTTCCACATCGTATCGATTTTGCAGGTAACAACTTGAATCTATACAACATTCATCATTATTCTCTTTCACATTTACAAGTTTTCACTGTTGCACAAGAGGTGTTCGACGATATGCCTCAATGAGAACATGCATGCTTTACCGTGCATGCATGCAGCTGCACCTTTTTCTTCTCATAACTAAATCCCCTGTTTTTCTTCTTGTCACCAGGAGGACAGATGAACTACTTGAAGCCACTGGTGCTGTATCGTGAACTTTTGAAGTCGAACGAGTTAAAGAAGGAAGCCCGATTGCTTGGTCTTGACGTGGGTCAGAAGTTTATCGGTGTCGCCATATCAGATACTCATAACAAAATCGCGTCACCCGTCAGGTCTTTACTGGCCTATCTCTCTTTTCATACTGTTTATTGCAGTTAATGTAGAGGCTAGTGTAGTTTGTTTGTTTATTAGAATCTGTTTTTGATACTTGGCTGCAGTGTTCTCATGCGTACGAAAACAAATTACGACTTGATGGCTGATGATTTCCTTACGTTTGTGAGTATCGTTTCTTACTACCGTTTTTTTTTTTCAACGGACTTTAGTTAGTACTGCATACTAATCCAATGTCTCATTTGGCCTTTTGTACTGTTCGCCAGATATCAAGATATTCGGTGGAGGGTTTCGTTGTTGGATATCCCTATACATATAACAAGAATACTATAGACGTATGTTCCTATCTCTTACAGTTCATCTTAACCCTCTGCTTTAAAGTTGTTTACTCCTTCACTTAATTATAGGTTGGTTCTCTTTTTTCTTCTTTTTTCAGGCTTTTCAAGTGCAAGGCTTGGTTCACCAACTTAACAAAACAGGGAAGCTTGAAGGTGTAAAATACACATATTGGGATGAGTGCTTAACATCGAGGGTGAAGTTCCCGTTTCACATTTTTATGTTTGTTTCGCTTTTTTTTTTTTTTCTGGATTGCTAAATAAATCATTGGATAGCTTTTCTTGTGTTCCTGAAGTTTCGAAGGGACCAGGTTAACTTGCCTGATAATTGATGTCTCATGAGGGTGCAGACACATGCTATTTGCCTTTTCACTGCTTGTCATGGTTGCATTTTTTTTAAATTTAATTTAATTTTTATTTTTTTCAAGTTTTTTTGGCTGAACTGAACCGGATTCCTGAAATGTATCCCTCATGTTTCTTGACTATTGATCATCAAAATCTGTCGTAGTAATTGATGCGATAGACCTTCATATTTGCTTTGGTTCACTATGGTAACTTTTCTGTATGGCTAACTAGCCATTCGAACTTTTAACTCATTTGTGCACAGGAAGTGAATGTTAACAGCCTCATAGCTGTCAAGGTAGCTTACTCTTGAGTGTAGATTTTCGTGATTTCATAAATCAGAAGCAGTGATCTTATGTTGATGTTTATAGTTAAAATCTGAAATTCAGAATGCTTCCACGTCTTAGTGTATGGAATTACTAATTACGAGTACATTTGACTTGCTATCACCAGAGTATTGAATTGATGCTGGATCCTTTGAACTTCCATCCCTATGAATATAAGACGGCTATAGACAAGTTTGCTGCTGTTAATATCCTTCAGGTACCAAAGCAATCTTCTTCCTTGACGTTAAATCTGCAGATCATAATTAACTCTAGTAGTTTCTTCATCCTTCTACTGTTAACTCCTACTACATTAAATGCTTGTTGGTTTGAAACTACTAGAAAACACTCGAGGACTTGACGCCCAGTAGCTCATTCTTTCTGTTTAGGGTATGGTATATTTGATATGCACTAGAAACTAGGATATGATTCACTTTTAGACTTTTAGCAATACATGGTAGGTATACTTCCAATTTGTGGATCTGCTTAGATGATTAAAATCGACTTTCAGACTGGTCATTGATCCCGCAAAGTAAAACATAGTGTATGATGTTTCCGATTTCTGACAGGGATACCTGGATTATGCAAACCGGCAGTCAAGACCTGTGCCATTAAAGTCAAGTGATGTAATTGAAGGATGATTCCTGATCTTCATGTGATAACTGAAATATAGCTCTATTGTGACAGAAATTTGTGGTGAGTAGTTAGTTAATGCATTATGAATTCTTGTTAATGTTGTTCTTTACATTATGAATTCTTGCTCATGTTGTACGGACAAGACAAGATCGAGGAAAGGTTGATGTTTTTAGCTGGTTGAGAGCGTTGATATACTACTGGTAGTACTCTCAACGTCTCACAAAATATTAGTTTTCGACTCAAACTGATTGGAATGGTTAATAGTACATTACACAGAAAAGCATCAATAATACTCAAATTCGATATATACAATATATCGTAACTTGAACAAAACTCGATTTATAATTCATTACAACGTACGTATATAATCTATTGTCTCAAATTCAAGTCAAATAAGGAAACCAATGTGATATCCTAATTCGAACAAAATTCCGACTTCAAATTCATTACAGTGTAGTTATATAATCTGTTTATCACTTTTATCCCAACCTCAAGTCAAATTAGGAAGCCAATTAATACCTACGACCTCTAAATCCAAACCTATATATAATGGCAATGCACAAAACAAACAGTTCATCATCAATCATGGCTACCTCTAACTCTAAGCATCTCCTTCTCGTGATCTCCTTCCTCGCACTCATCCTCCACCCTGCTCCAGTCTCCGCCGCCTCCCCAAAGATCCCTGCCTTTTTCGCCTTTGGCGACTCCACCCTCGACTCTGGCAACAACAACAATATTCTCACCATCTTCAAAGCCAACCACCCCCCCTACGGCCAAGACTTCCCTGGTCATGTCCCAACAGGCCGGTTTACCAATGGAAAGTTAACCACTGACTTCATCGTCTCCCAGATTGGCCTAAAAGACCACCTGCCAGCATACTCTGATCCAACCCTTTCCGATAAGGAGTTGCTATCTGGTGTCAGCTTTGCTTCAGGTGGTTCAGGTCTGGACGATTTGACGGTGGCTGAGGCCAGTGTGATCTCGATGACAGCTCAGCTAAACAACTTCCAGCATGCTATACACAGAATGCAGCGCGCTGTTGGTAAAAAGGAGGCAAGACGCATCCTGGAGAACGCAATTTACATGGTTGGCGCGGGTACTAATGACATGACCTTTAATTACTACGGGTTGCCCTTGAGGACTGGCCTTGGGCTGTACGGTTACCAGGATATGTTGCTTGGAAATCTTGAGGCTTTTGTGAGGGTACGTATATATATTATTTATGCGAATTTATTTGTTCAATTCGATTTTTTCTTATTAAATTCGATTCTATAATCTAGCTATCATACTAAGAGTTTTTCATGAACGTGTGAATTTTATATAATTAAATCAATGCGTATATAAACTGTTGAAACGTATCAGAAAGAAAAACGATGATTTAACCGGATTTTATTGTGCATGCAGAAATTGTACAGCATGGGAGCAAGAAACATTGCAGTGACAGGTCTTCCACCGATAGGGTGCCTACCCCTTCAAGTGACTCTCGGAAGCTTGATTCCCAGTCCCCACATGTTGCAGCGTGTTTGCGTTGACAGGCAGAACGAAGACTCACAAGTTTACAACTACAAGCTTCAAGCCCGACTCAACAGTCTCCAAGCAGAACTGGCCGGATCCACATTGGTGTATGCTGATATCTACAACCCGTTGTTGAACATGATCACAAATCCAGCAGAGTACGGGTTTACAACAACAAGCGATGGATGCTGCGGAGTTGGACTTGGAGCGATAGAGATGGGACCTCTGTGCAACAGTTTGATGCCAATGTGTCCGGATCCTAAAAAGTTCATCTTCTTTGATGCTGTTCATCCCACAGAAACAGCTTACTACAATCTTGCCGGCCATTTCATGACTGATGTTCTCCCATCTTTTACAGCTTAAATTTGTATGTTCACTAGCTAGTACTGTAGCAGAATTTTTTTAATTTTATTTATTCGTTTTTTTTTTTTTCAATTTTTACTTTTGGCCTCTTTGTGTTACAAATACAATAATATTAATCTGTTATATATTTAGCTACAATTTTTGTTACAGTAATATTAATCTGTTAATTTTTGAACTGTCATATTGTGAATTTTATGTTCCCTTCTAGAAGAAATCACCTTGGGGCTAGGACATTGTAGCTTCTAATCGCAAACAAAAATACAAACTAAATTGAATGAACAGAGACCAAGTCTTGAACTAGCTCTTTCTCAACCATAAGGAGTTACTGGAGAAATAATATAATTGTGAATAGAGGGATTCAAAACAATTATTTGAAGTAATGTGGTTCATTAACAAAAAAAAAAAAAACAGACGCTTACTATTTTCAACCAATTTCTTTGACCCTATTTGACAGAAGTCTAATGCCAAAATCACTACTTCTAATCCAAATAATAACTCCCACCCAAGTCCATCAACAGTGTCAATGTGAATGCCAGCGTATCCGAACAAGAACGCATCAACAATGTCGAATGCGAGTGTATCGGAACAAGAACACAGACTTAATCTTAATCTCTGGGCAGAGTGAACACAAACGCAACCTTAATCTCCAGACACCGCAACCGCTATGTTCCATCCACGTGAACAAGAACACGGACTTAATATCTGGGCACCACCGTTCAACATATCTTCGTCTTATGCGATTGTTATCTTACAGGCTCGTCACATCAGGGCGAAAACTGTTGAAGCAAGTAATCACAGCGAAGAAGAAGTGGAATATCTGACTGAAGAAGTGGGCGGATCTTGGCATCAACAAAGAACTAATGTCCATTGATCAAGTTCAAGAAACAAGTGATGAAGATATCAAAATGTTGAGGTTACTACATATCTAGGAATTCATCGTGAGAATATGGATGTTGATCTAGTCAATTTGCAATGGCAACATCAGTCCGAAGATCGGTTGTTGAACTGATAATTGATACGCTACAAATTCAAGAAACTACTGATACGTTGTAACTTCATGTTATTTTGAACAGATTTATGATGGTTTCGGTAAGCATTTTCTTTGGCAAGTAATTCATCATATGCTTCTCGTGGTGAAAATGTGACTCATGCCCATTTATCGATTATCGTTCTAGATTATGGAACAGTACCGATGATCAGTTTGTAAGAAAATATGGTTAGATTACCCCTAGGGTTGAGCAGCGGAATTCCAAAATTTTCTTAACCTGCATACTAATTGATTATCTATACTACGTATATTGAAATCATCTCAGAGTTGGTATACTTACAATCGTTCTAAGGCAAGAACAATAACTGATTCCTCAGATGGATCCTGATCAATCAAATCCTCGTACTAATCATCAAAATTTTCTCCTTCGGTGAAGTCGAAGATGTCTAATTCTTCTTCAGAATTTCCTACAAAACAATGATTAGTTTCCGGCTTTTGATTATCCTCAACCTTGGTATCCACGAGCAGAAAGGCCTATGAGAATGCTAGGAATTCTCAGATCGAATCCCTCGGGAATATGATGGTGGTCGGCGGCGTGAATAGGGAGCAAGGGAGGCAATTTTTTTTTTTCTGTCTAACAAAGAATAGAATTATTAGAAATCAAAATGAATTAGTTTGTCTCTAATTCCCTTTATTTATACTATCTGTTATAAGGCTCTAGATAGTAATAGAACTTTAATTCTCGAAAGGATTAAGAACTCCAAATCTTATTGCACAAGTAAACATGATGTCTAGATTCATCCTAATCTCAATTAGGAAAACTTGTCCCTCAGTTTAATTAGAAGAAAGAGTTCAAAACTCCTTCCCCATCATACCATGCGCCCTACACCTAGGAGGGAAGTGGGCCAGGCTTTGTCCTGGGCCCACATGCATGTAGGGAGATTTAAATCCAATTTAAATCTTGTCCAAGTGCATATATTAATCCAATAAATATATTCATTCAATTAAATCCATAATTGTGTTTCTAAAATACAACAAAATTACCAATCCACCCTTTGTGTGACTCAGAGGGCCTCAATATATTAAGCTAGCACAAGACAAAGGCTAGGCATCAGGGAATTTCTTGATGGTTCCATTGGAAATTTTAATACATGAGGACATTTTGAGAGGATACTCAAATTCCCTATAGTTGTGAAGCTTGTCACATCTAATGCATCGATTGTAGAATCCATTCATCTGAAAGCTTGAGTATATGTTGAATGCGATGATGTGTCTATTTCAATAATATACCAATGGTGTCTTCAACGCGATGATGGATTCCGTGATATCATTGAGGACTATCCTGAATATATCAATGCGTTGGCCAACGACTTCAATCAATCAACCTTGGACGACTTGAGCAATACACTCTTGTAATCTACACACGAGAGATGAATCCCCTCACGGCTCAAATACCACCCACGCTATCCATATTGTCATGCACCCAGCTGGACCGTATCTACCTTGTACTCGGGTGCAAGCATTGGTTTCAACCAATGTACATAACTCAATACATGTGGTGATAAATACTTGAGAGTCAAAGGACCACTTGCATCACTTCATCAACTTCTGGTTCCATAGACACTTAGGTGTAGATCATATATCAAATGGGAAATCTGGTGGATTTTCTGTTGTTCCAAACAACCATGCGCCCGTTAATGGAATATCGTTAGACCTAGTCACTTTCGTGACCGTGGAATCGACCACACTCACTCCAATGAATATAATGTCAAAACGCAATGTTGGCCTCAATTACATTATTCATACCCCTATCCGAGATGACGTCGACTAGGGATATTTTGGGATATATGACATGTCACATAATTTCCCACACGTATATGTGATGATCATATAGCCTCGGAGAACATATTTGATCTCTTATACAAACAACCAGATACATATATGACATGCTAGTGCCCGGTGTAAAATATATATATAAGTAAACATAATAATGAATAAACAAACGTATATAAATTACTGCTGATTGTGATAAAGTACATTTTTCTCTAAATGTCGTTGTCTCTAGGACATACATACTTTCAAAGTTGTTTCATGAAAGACGATGTGGTCGTATAAGCTAACTTAGAATAAGTGGTATCAAGAGAAATCGAGTTCTGTAGAATCTAGTTCTATAGATTTTCATTGTCAATTACTCTTACAACATCATCATCTTTAATTCCTTTCTGAATAAAATGATTTAATTTTATTTCCTTATTTTCTTTTCCTGTGTCACTTGGTATTGAAATGTTTTAGTTTCGCAAATGTAGGAATATAGGACTGTACGGGCATTTGGATGCGCCTGTTAATTTATCAAATAAATTCGTACGTCACCTATCGCATATTAAGAAGAATCCCACTAAACAATCTGTTGGGTAAATTACTAAGTCCTTCTAGTTCGTACTAATCCACGGTCCTCTTGACTTTAACTTCCTTCCATAGTTGAGAAGACTTGAAATGAAACTTGAGGGGAGGTTAGTAACGGTTTTCCGTTTTGTCTAGTGATCAAACCGGATAATCAACTTTACGGTTAGAGGGTTGAATGTCACTCTAGTGTATGTAGTATTAAAGTGGATAAGATATTGATTACCTTTAGGGGTGAATAGGGACCCCTATTTATAGTGTTTCCCAAATGGTAATAAGGCTCCTGAGATTGCGCCAAGTGTCCGACCAAGATTAAATCTCAAAGGGTAAAGCCCCATTAGTTAGCCTAATGGGCCTGACCCATGTACCAAATTCGGATTTCCACAAGGCTAAGATAGTAAGTTTACGTTCCATGGAACATTCTAGGATTTCGTCCCGTCATTGTATCCGACATAGCGTCCGAGATAGAGTTCGACTGGAATGTCCGAGTCCCAATAGCAATATGAACTATAGATGACTTGTGTAATTTCACCTTCTTGTCCGATATGAGATGCGTGTCGGACACTCTCTCTTGTGGTACCAACCTAGGTGTTTCACCAATAAGTCCGATACAAGTCGTGTGTCGGGCACTCTCTCTTGTTGTACCGTGACTTATATGTTTCACCAACACGTCCGATACAAGTAGTGTGTCGGACATTCTCTCTTGTTGTACCGTGACTTATATGTTTCACCAACACGTTCGATAGAAGTAGTGTGTCGGACACCTTTTCTTGTAGTAGACTTTGATCATGGTCCTTGGAATCATACTACTCGGCCAGTATGTCGGACCATGATCTCGACAAGACTCGTCTTAGGGTACTTCTGTTAGTCGGACAAGGCACATGTATCGGACATCTGTGCCCTATATGTCGGACTTATGTCATGCTAAGTCGTTTCTTGATTCATACAGCGAATTGGACATAGTTTAACATTAACGTATGTCCCCCTAGTTTCCAAGTATGTTGGTACAAGATAGTTGTGTAACTATCAGTATAGTCCGAATTCTCTGTGATTCGTACTATTTTTGAGGTCGAAAAATTTCCTAAATTCTGGGCCGAGTTTATAAGTACATCGACCCTCCTCCTTCTATTCCATTCCCCCCTCTTTTTCTGAAGTCCGAGTGACGTAACATTCGGGCTTCATAAAAAGATACTTTGAATTTTGGAATGTCAAGATCCGGGTAATAGTATTATTTCTCGCGTCCGATTTAGAATTTTTTCTTTCATCCGAAATCTCCGTTTCTTGACGTAAGAAAGGGTAATGTTTTCCATAATCTTCGAGTCCGAGTGGTATACACTTACCCGAAATTGCAAGTTTTTCCTTGGTCGCGCGGTTACTATTTTCCGACTTAAACTATAGCTACCTTGATCATAGTTTTTGAATCCGAGTTTTTTGGCTCTTGTGTGTCCGAGTTATGCTATTAGCGACGCTTTTTCTCGATTTTTGGGAATTTCAGGGTCAAACTGTCTTTTCACCAGGCGTTTTGATCTTGGCCGTTGATTCCGATTCATCTGACGGTCAATACTAATGTTGACGTCAGCGACGCTTCGTATTCCGGGGTTGCCCTCCTATAAGTAGGGGTGAAGTGGCTCATTTCTTCACTTTTCGCAAACTGCAATAATTCTCTCACTAGAATTTTGCTCTTGTTCCGATACAAGCGTCCGGCATCAATCCGAGTTCAAGCACTTCACTTTTCAAGAAAATTTTCAAGTAAGTTGTTCTCGCTCGCTACTTTTTCTTTGCAATTATTTTCTTTTACATACGCCCCCTTCTTCACTGATGCTTCCCCCGCCGCACAATGTGCTTTATTTTACGAAACTCTCGCGAATCTTAACGAAAATACGTAAACTGACCTCTCGGACGCAACCAACCGTGTTTATTCGATATATCTTGCTCCTCCCCTCTTAGGATGTCCGAGAGAAGAAATCTTGTGAATGAGGCCGAAGGGAACGAGAACATCGGCATGTCGAACATTGACATGCTCGATTTATCTTTCCTCGACGAAGATTCAGTCGCGCCTCAACCCTCTTCAGACAAGCCTTCTGGATCTAGATCTGCTCGAGTAACTCCGCCGGTGTCCGAGTCTGCTGTGCCAGACGGACATGTGAGCGATGCTTCCGAAGACGATGATCTAGGTAACACACCTCCAGATCATCATTTAATCTTAAATAAAAGGGAGCGTCTTCCCGCTAGATCTACCTCTCCGGGCCTAGTTCCTCCGACACGCATTCCTCATGACATCATGATGGGAGCCGCACGAGTAGCCGGGTTCGAATATCGGGCGTCTCAACGTCATCCAACACCCGCTCCTCCAACTATTACAGAACTTTCCATTGATTCGAAGGATTCTTCCCCGAAAGTCTTGGAGATACCGGGTTTGTCTGACCCGACTTACGTCCAATCCATCCGATCCGTCCGTAGTGTCCTTCCGAGAGGCTTTACATCGCATACCATATTGGAAAGGAATGAGGATGATAATGTTCTCGTCAGCAGATCTAAGTGGGCTCCGAGTTCTTCTGGTGTCGGACAATCATCAGCAGCCGGTCCCTCCTCTTCTGCGGGAGACGGTACCGTTCGTTTGGATTTGATTGGCACCGATCTTGTGCCCAGCCACCATGAAGAGGAAGAAGAGGAAGAATATGATGAAGACGAGGCCGAGAAAGAGGTTGAAGATCCGATTGTGGACAACATTCCGGGAGGTGTTGAAATCCATGCCAAGGGCCTAGTTATAAAAAAGTCGAAGCGTGGGGAGCCGAAGGGTGCAGAAGCTAGGAGGAACAAATTTCCTCGGAACGTTTCGGCGGTAACTCACCCGGATCCAGATGGTGAGCTAAACGAACTTGGCTCTACTCCTACTTGTTTCTCCACTGTTCATGAATCCGAGCTTGATCGGATCCGATACGAGTGTTCGATACCCGATTCCTTAGAAATCATTGCTCCTGATGCCAAGTAGGCCTTCTATATCCCACCCATCGGATATATGTCCGTACACTTGATGTCTCTTGAACGTGGGTGGCGGGTGCCCTATCATGATGGCTTCAATGATATCTTTAATAGACTCGGATTCAACCCTTATCAACTTATCCCGAGTGCCTTGGCACATTAATGTGCTTCGGAGTCTTCTGCCATATCCGAGGAGTGGAAGTTAACTTCTGAAACTTCAATCAAATTTCCCGAGTTGCAATGAGCCTAGGAAATGACGACTTCTATTTTTTCAAAGCTCGGACCGGATATGCCTTCATTCTCGACGCTCCTTCCTCGGCCGGGTGTAAATGGTGGAACCGGTTCATATTTGTTAGGAAGTTGAGAACTGAGAATATGTCGGACTCTGAAGCTGCATCTCTCTTGGATTGGGGCTTTCGCAAGAATTCTTCCGAGGAATGTATTCCGACTCAAGGTCCTTACCCAATCGACTTGATGATTGGGTTTTGAACTTCAAAAAAGAGAACAAGGCCAAAACCATCTGATACTACTATTACGGCCCAATACTCCAACTGTTACCGTATCTCGCCGGTCTTACTCCACCCGTTAAAACTGGTGTTAGTACCAGTTTCGGTAAGCCTTTCCGACTTAGTAATTGTACATGCCTTTTTCTTTTATATGATTTTTTGTTTTTTGCATATTCCTTTCTTTTTCGTCTCGGATCGCTTTCATGCCTCGGACTAATTCTTTTCCTTTTTTCTTTGCAGATTTTTGGCTAAGGTACATCATGGGCCGAATTGCTTCTGCTGCTCGGGCTAACAGGGAGAAACAAAGGCAGATGGTGGAGGACAACCTCCTCAAACAACAAGTCCAGACTCCTGCCTATGTTCCCGCGTTGACTAACCCGAAAAATGCGGTCGACTACTTCGACATGGAGAAGGAGAGCGAGAAGGAGGGGACCTCCATGCCGGTGATCCCGACTCCTAAGCCTAATGTCGGCCAGGCAAAGGGCGAAAAGGCTCCGGTTCCAGCTGCTCAGCGAGTAAGAAGAGGCTGATCCTAAGGGAAAGAGGGTTCCTTGGACCGGGGATGTGTGGAGGATCAGAGTCCTCAAAAGACAAAAGGCCAGGACTGAGCTCGAGGTCGAGGTTTTCGACCCTGGCGACTAAAGAAGCTGAGATGCTAAGGTCTCGCGACTGATGTCGATGGATGAGTACAACCGTGCCCATGCTCTCGGGCAAATTAGTCGGCAGGTTT
>CM051457.1:98686519-98706038 GCA_028274465.1 Plantago ovata | reverse complement strand
AAAACTGACTCATGCTGAAAAGATTAAACTTAGATTTTTGACATAAAGAACTCCCGTAATGGTAATGCATCCTAACTTCACGTCACCATAGCCTTTTGTAGAACCAGAGCCTCCCCAGCAAACCTTATTGTTGGACCTTTAGACCACCGTCTATAGTTTATAAGGTTATTCTTGTTGCCCGTCATGTGCTTTCCACAACCACTGTCAAAGTGCCAGATTGCATCGTTTGTCTCCGTGGCTGAAGTCTGCACAATCAGAGCAAAACAAGTTAATTATCCAATATTGATGTCCATTAACATGTTCAAGAATGCGTCCAGTGGAAACCCAAGTCTTAAGTTTTTCAACTTTGACTTGTTTTCTACTTGCTGAGGAACTAGAAGTTTTGAGCCAAAAGACTTTTGATTCGTGCTGATCAAGTCCACTTTCTGATGTGGTGTCTTGCTCGGTTGACCTTTTTGCTGAACATACTTTTCAGTAAGTTCTTTTTAGCAAGGTTCCTTCTAGCCCTAGCATTTTGAGTCTTTTCAGAACTCTTAGGCTTGATTTTGTTCATCTCTTTGAAGTATCTTTGCTGACTTTGCTTATACTCGTGAAAAAGTTGACTTTGCTTGGTTTTGAAACGAGTCCACTTTTCGGAGAATGCTGAGCTTTTGTGTCAGCAACCTTACTGATTCAGGTTTGTCAGCAAAGGTCTTCTACTTTTAGTAATCTTGCCTTTTGACTTAACAAATTGCTTTTCAGCAACTTGTTTGGCGGAATGCTTACAGCATCCTTTTCTTTACAGTTTGCTTTTCAGCAACCTGTTTTCCTTTTAAAGTCTTGTTACTTTGAGTAGCAACAGCGGGCTTTACGGTCGTAGGTACTTGATTGCATTTTCAGCAACCTTAGATTGACCAAAATGATAGAGTTCTGGTTGACCACTATCAGTAGCACGTACAAAGGAAATCGGTGATTTGTCTTTACTCAAGATTATTACGTCATCACCTTCATACGTTGCACCTAAACCTTCTTTCTGAGATGGACTCTCAATTAGAGTTTAGTTCAGTCAGCGTATTACTTGCATCGCATAAGATTTGAAATGATTTTCATCTTTTCATCTCTTGGATTTCAGCAAGTAACTTTAGAATTGAGGACTGATACTCTTCCAATTCTATTGCCATTTGAGAATTCTTCTCTGTAGCTTCAACAATCAACTTCTTTAGATGCCTTATTTCAGCATCCTTCTCTTCTGTCTCTTCTTCAGCAAGACATACTTTTCAGTAGTCTGCTTGGTCAGAGTTTCAGCATTCTGTAGTTTCTCTTGCTGTTTGCTCAAGTTTTCTCAAATCTTTCCATTTCTCCTTGAATCTTGTCAAGGTCAATCTCGTCTCACTTTCTGAGTCAGAGTCAGAGGTAGCATTGTTTACCTGACCGGCCATGAGGCAGAACTCGTAGTTTGACATATCTGGATAAGCTTCCATTGCTATTCCACAAAACTTCCTTGCCAATCTCTACGTCAAGAGTGGCTTCTTCATCGTCAGTGTCTGAGCTTTCATCCTCACTGTCTTCGGAGCTAGTATCAATGCATAATGCATCGATTTTTGCTTGAAGCTTCTTTTTTCTTCAGCAATAAAAGCTCTTTTGAACTTCTTCTTCTTTTCAGCAGATTTACTTTCAGCAAAGGAAATTTGCTTTGAAGTGTCCAGGCTTTTTGCAGTAAAAGCAGAGATCATTTCCAACTGCAGGTTCGTCTGATGAGGTTGCTTGCTGAGCTTCTTGTCAGCGAGCCAGTCTCATTCTTGTACTTATGGTAATTGTTACCAAGATGCTTTTTCAGCTTCTCTTTTGCTTTTCGCCTTTCAAGTTCCTTACTAATGAATTTCTTCATGTTTTTAACAACCAAAGCATTTTCATCAGCAGTCTCTTTATCATTCTTCTTTTCAGAAGATGACGGCTTTGCAGCAAGAGCAATGTTTTGCGATTTTTCAGCAAACACATTTTCTCTTTGCTTTGTCTCGTAGTTGATAGTAGCAAGACGAGAGAACAACTCTGTTGGTGTAATGTCTGGCATTCCTTGATTGTAGTAGAAATTCTGAGTGTGGATCCATTCTTGGTTCAGACTTCTGATGATGGCTTTCACCTTCTCAGAATCTGAATAAAGATTTCCAACACCCAAGGCTGCAATTGCACTAACTAGAGTTGTGAATCTGAAGTCCAAGTCTTCCAGTGACTCATTTGTACCTTGTTTAAAGTTCTGGAACTTTAACTTCAGCACTTTGAGTTTGTTTTCCTTGGTTTTTTCAGATCCAGCACAAAGATCTTGAACCATTTTCCAAGCTTCCTTAGCAGTTTTAGCACCCCACAGTTTGCACTCTATATATCCAGAGTTGATCGAATGATGATGTTTCTTGCTTGGCCATCAAGACAAATCTCTTGGCTTCGTCGGAAGTCCATTCCTCTCTTGGTTTTGGAACGACAGTATCAACTGGTTCGCCTAAGATAGTTTCCTTTCCTGCTTCTGTGGTTTTGTGAGGAAAACTTCTTTCAACCTTAGTGATTTTGATAGGTCCATCATTAATGACAGTAACCATCTCATCACTAATGGCCTCAAGATGTAGCATCATGTTGTTTCGCCATTTTTCGTAGTTTTCCAGCTTCAGCAAGGGAGCATCTCCTAAAGAAATCCTGTCAGCAAAAGACTACCAAACTGATCAAGTGAGAGTGATTTACGGAAAGCACCTAAGGGGATCTAGGTTCAGTGCTGAAGGTTAAAGAACCTCCAGTTCTCATACCACTTGTTGGTCCCTTTAAACAACAAGAAAAGACAGAGGGGGGGGGGAATAGTCTTTTCAAACTTTCGTCGTTTAAAAACTTTCTCAGCAAGTATTATTACTTTTCAGTAATGATTTGCTGATACTAACTTTCTCAGCAGAGCAAGTTACTATCAGTAACTAGTTTTGCTGATACTTAAAATTAGAGAGCGGAAGTCTTTGATACAATAAGTGCTTTGTCAGTAAGTGATAGTTTCAGCAGGTGAAGTGAGTGACTGTGTACAAATAGATATGCTTTGCTGAAAACTAAGTACAGTAAGTAAATCACACAAACACTTTTATAGTGGTATCTGAGAGTGGCGTAATCTCTCAACTAATCCACTTTGTCCTTTCTAGGACAGAATCCACTAAGATAAGTTGAGGTTCCTTACAACACCTATCTAGAGCGATCCAAACAGAAACCAAAGCACACTTGCTTTGTTTCCAACCTAACTAGAGAACGAAACCTTGTTCTCCACCAAACTTGGGACTTTTAATCAGCAACACTATGCTCGATTAAGTTCCCCCTGAATATCACGCCAGAAAGGGTATATTTTCAGTTAGAGAGGTTTGGGATGAGATAACTTAATTATAACTTATTCAGTTACAACAAGTAATCTAAGAAACAAAACTTTGAATACTTTGCAGTAAACAAGTTTGATTGTTTTTGGTGTCAAGACTTGTTCTTGTTCGAAAGAAAGAAAGAACACTTAACTAATTTCTTAGCCGTGTAAGTTCTACTTCTTCACAAGTAGCTTTTTCAAGTTTTAAGTCTTGGAACGGATCAATGGAAGTAAAGAGTGTTTGAAGGGTATGTGAGTTTAAGCACAAGTGAGAGTTTGATCACGTTGTTGACACACTTCAACTCTTTGCCGGATGACCTCTATTTATAGTGAAAATAAGGAGCCGTTTCAATTTCAAATTCTAAGGCTTTTGTTCCTTAAGATGTCACTATCTTGCTTTTGTACTTTCAGCAGCGTCCTTTGTTTGTCTTCTAGTCTTCATGTCCTTCGCGTGCATGCTTTGTATTTAATGCTCATTTGAATGAAATTCAAACAATAACATTGGAGCGCAAATACAAGTACTTTCAGCAAGAGGTCACAAATGTTCCATCAGCAAGTGGTCAGTCTCAGTTTCAGCAAGCACAACCTACTCTGTCGTTTAGATTTTCACTTATGCAATGCTGTTGCTGAAGTTTCCACTTTCTGAGCAACATGTGCCTTTGTAGATACCAGTCTTCAGAAATCTTCTAGTCTTCAGATCTTCGAATTCTTCAAGTTTCTGAACTGGTTCTAAATGCTTCAATAGTTTGTTTGTGTAAACAAAGTACATCATCAGCAAATGCTTCAATAGGTTGTATTTCTTTTTAGAAAACAAGATACAATCATAAGCGGTAAAACTAACCTATCTAGCACCTACTCTAAGTCTTCAGCAAACGTTCCTCTTTTACAATGTCCTTAAAATTCTAAATTCCTATGGACCTTAAGAGTACTAGTTACTGGACTTTCCTTAATTTAGCATGGTTAATTGCTCATCAAATTACAAGTTTTCTAACACTAGTCACTATGTTGACTTGTTCCAAATTTTTGGGACTTTCCTCTAGTGGTTCTTTCCTTGAAAACCACTAGATCCCGGGGTGTGTCTCGTCCATGATCGCCCAAGTCCCTTCTGTCGCCTAGACTCAATGTTCCCTTGGTTCTTACTGGCAACTGGCAAGATTTTCACTAACTACAAGGAAATTACTACTAGTATAATATACGTAATATAATACTAGAACTACAGTGAATCGCTTCACCTACCACTCACCTACCACATTTACTACTCTTACTAGGGAATCCCTTCAACTCCCTACAGTGAAGTCATCCCTCCGGTCTGATCCTAGACATACCGGGTACGAGGTACTAACCCCACTCCAGTCTCTTTCAGGTACGAAGAAGCTACACAAAGATTACCTATATATCAGAGGAAGACCACATGAAGAAGATCTAAGTAGTTTCCTTTGACGGCTTGGTACGAACTTCTCGGACATTGATGGAGATAATATGATATTTTATTTAAGGTTAAATTTATATTTAAATAAATTTATTCATTCAATTTGACTGAAATGGTTGATATAAACTATTGATAGCAATATTATAAGTCCCACAATATATTACTCTCACTCAAACCACTTGAAAGCGTGCGTTAATAGTACATTATACAGAAATGGGACCAGTATAACTCAAACTCGATATATACCACATGTCCATATCCCAACTTGAACAAAACTCAATTTCTAATTTATTACAACGTACTTATATAATTTGTTTGTCTTAAATTCAATTCAAGTCGAATTTGGACGGTCCCGGTTTACTGTACCAAACCGTGTATCAATTTCTATACCACCATTGCCATTTTGACATGTGTCAGTAAATAATAAAGGAAAAATTTTATTTTGCACTCAAACCTTTTTCATGTTTTTCAAAATGCACTTAAACCTTTATTTTATTCCAAATTGCACTAAAATCTTTCACCAAAATTTTAACTTGCACAAACGTTTAACGGTGTTAAATTTTCCGTTAGACACTCAGACCCATAACCAATATTGGGCATCAAGGCAGACCCCTTGAACTTTCTCCTAACCTTGGACTCAATACCCTTTGGCTTGCGCCAATTTGACTTGACGGATATTCATCGGCCACTATGAGTCCTCTTGAACTTCTTCGCTCTTTATTATTTTCTTATCAAGCAAAGGGACGGCCATTGTCGTCACATGAGAGCATGATGATGTGATCAATCAAGAATTCGGTCTAGCAATGGGTCAATCTGATTTATGGATGTGCTTTCAGTGTCGACTATGTGTGTGTTTTGAGTTGTGTTGATCGATCGACTGTGCTCTTTGATCGATCTGTTTTGTTTGAAGGTAAGGTATATGTTAAGTTACAGTTTTATCCCTAACATAACAGAAAATCTAACAGTTTTAAAAGTTTGTGTAAGTTGAAATTTTTATAAAAGGTTCATGTGTATTTTGGAATAAAATGAAGGTTTCAGTGTATTTTGAAAAATCTGAAAAAGGTTTCAATGCAAAATAAATTTTTTTCAATAATAATAAAAGAGATTAACTAGCTGGTTGTCAAAATCTTTATAAAATTTGACTTCCGTTTTTATTTATTTTATAAATCTGGAATTGTTGAGATTATCTAACTACTAGCTATATGTTCAAATATTTTCAAAATTTAACTACTGTTTCTTTTTAACTTGAACAAAACTCGATTTATAATTCATGACAACGTACGTATATAATCTATTGTCTCAAATTCAAGTCAAATAAGGAAACCAATGTGATATCCTAATTCGAACAAAATTCTGACTTCAAATTCATTACAATGTAATTATATAATCTGTTTATCACTTTTATCCCAACCTCAAGTCAAATTAGGAAGCCAATTAATACCTACGACCTCTAAATCCAAACCTATATATAATGGCAATGCACAAAACAAACAGTTCATCATCAATCATGGCTACCTCTAACTCTAAGCATCTCCTTCTCGTGATCTCCTTCCTCGCACTCATCCTCCACCCTGCTCCAGTCTCCGCCGCCTCCCCAAAGATCCCTGCCTTTTTCGCCTTTGGCGACTCCACCCTCGACTCTGGCAACAACAACAATATTCTCACCATCTTCAAAGCCAACCACCCCCCCTACGGCCAAGACTTCCCTGGTCATGTCCCAACAGGCCGGTTTACCAATGGAAAGTTAACCACTGACTTCATCGTCTCCCAGATTGGCCTAAAAGACCACCTGCCAGCATACTCTGATCCAACCCTTTCCGATAAGGAGTTGCTATCTGGTGTCAGCTTTGCTTCAGGTGGTTCAGGTCTGGACGATTTGACGGTGGCTGAGGCCAGTGTGATCTCGATGACAGCTCAGCTAAACAACTTCCAGCATGCTATACACAGAATGCAGCGCGCTGTTGGTAAAAAGGAGGCAAGACGCATCCTGGAGAACGCAATTTACATGGTTGGCGCGGGTACTAATGACATGACCTTTAATTACTACGGGTTGCCCTTGAGGACTGGCCTTGGGCTGTACGGTTACCAGGATATGTTGCTTGGAAATCTTGAGGCTTTTGTGAGGGTACCTATATATATTATTTATGCGAATTTATTTGTTCAATTCGATTTTTCTTATTAAATTCGATTCTATAATCTAGCTATCATACTAAGAGTTTTTCATGAACGTGTGAATTTTATATAATTAAATCAATGCGTATATAAACTGTTGAAACGTATCAGAAAGAAAAACGATGATTTAACCGGATTTTATTGTGCATGCAGAAATTGTACAGCATGGGAGCAAGAAACATTGCAGTGACAGGTCTTCCACCGATAGGGTGCCTACCCCTTCAAGTGACTCTCGGAAGCTTGATTCCCAGTCCCCACATGTTGCAGCGTGTTTGCGTTGACAGGCAGAACGAAGACTCACAAGTTTACAACTACAAGCTTCAAGCCCGACTCAACAGTCTCCAAGCAGAACTGGCCGGATCCACATTGGTGTATGCTGATATCTACAACCCGTTGTTGAACATGATCACAAATCCAGCAGAGTACGGGTTTACAACAACAAGCGATGGATGCTGCGGAGTTGGACTTGGAGCGATAGAGATGGGACCTCTGTGCAACAGTTTGATGCCAATGTGTCCGGATCCTAAAAAGTTCATCTTCTTTGATGCTGTTCATCCCACAGAAACAGCTTACTACAATCTTGCCGGCCATTTCATGACTGATGTTCTCCCATCTTTTACAGCTTAAATTTTTATGTTCACTAGCTAGTACGGTAGCAGAATTTTTTTAATTTTATTTATTCATTTTTTTTGTCCTTTTTTTGGCCTCTTTTTGTTACAATACAATAATATTAGGGTTAATTACAAATTAGTGATATTTCTAATAGTTTATATCCAATTATGATATATCAAAAACTTTCTACGAATTAATGTCTAAATATGTGAGGACTAAATTAACCTTACCAATTTTAATTAACTTATTTACTATATACTAATATATTCTTAATTAACTTATTTACTATATACTAATATATTCTTAATTTTGAGTTTATTTATTAGAATTTTTACATGCATTCAGAATTCAAATTCCACTTAATAATAGATTTAAACTCGTATAAATCTTGCTATCCTACACTATGAACTAAATTGAACTAAACTCAATAGAATTAATTTTGAGGTGAAATAAACATAGACTAAGTCTTATAAGTTCTTCCTCAAACATAAGGTACATACTTGTGAATTAAATAGTTGTGAATAGATGAATTCCAAATAATTATTTGAAGCTAGGAGGCTCATTTCAAACATATGTCTAACAGATTAACAGATTAAGTAAGTAGAAGTGCTTTCGATTATGGAATAATAGATGGTATATAAAGATGACTAAGTCTCTAGCTAGATAGATACGGTAATTGCAGCTGTTTCAAGGGTGTTGGCATAGGTGTTGACCTATGGATTCACTCAACTCCAGTATTTTGGAAATAGTTCACTAAATCGCCTTTTATTTAGTTTTACCGATTTAAGCCCTTGCCTCAGGGCAGAATGTTTGTTGGAAAAAAAGCAGAATCATATTTTCCCCTCACATACCTACTAGAGTGAAACAAAAAATCACCCAACTCTAGGGGTTATTCTTAACAAAAGATCGGATAAGTACCTAGGGCTTCCTTTCCTAGTGGGTAAGAAGAAAAAATATATTTTTGATCAAGTCATAAACAGAGTCATTTCTGAAGTCAATGTTTGGTATGCTAAACATCTTTTTTATGCTCGAAAGGTCACTCTCATTAAAGCAGTGACCAATGCAATTCCTTCCTATTGCATGTCAATTATAACTATGCCTACCTCCTGTATAGATAAAATAAATGAGTTCAACAGAAATTTCATTTGGAATAGTAAAAAAGATGGTAAAACAAGACGTAAGATTAGTTGGAAGAAAGTTTGCACACCAAGATACTTAGGTGGCCTAGGTATTAGAAATTTATCTGCTCTTAATAATGCTTTCTATTTTAAACACTTATGGAGATTATTGACTAATCCCAATCCCCTTTGGATTAAAGTATATAAGAATAAATATTTTCCTCATACTTCAGTCCTCCTAGCACAAACAAGACCCCAGAACAGTTGATTCTGGAAGAATTTGATAAAATTAAAAGAAGATTTCAATAAATGCCTCTTAACAAAAATTGGTACTGGATCCAGTACTAATTTTTGGAGTGATAGATGGTTAGGGAAACATTATTAGTGATTATGTCATTAATCAGAATGAAAACAACCTCATGCAATTACTACCTCAAAAAGTAGTGCATGAAATAATTGGAATCCAATTACCAAGCAACCAAGTTGAAGATAAGCTTGTTTGGGGAGAAAATCCCACTGGTCTTTTTACGGCGAAGTCGGCCTATAAAATTTGGAAACTTAAAATACAAGAAAAATTCAAAATTTTCCTTTGGTTACATGTACATGATAGAATGCCTACTGCAGTTAGATTACATTGTCATTCTATAATTGCTTCTCCAGTTTGCTCGCTTTGTAATAATGGTATGGAGGATTAACAACATTTGGTTTGGAGCTATGATTATTTTAATCAAGTCAGGAATGTCTTTTTAATTAAACAACCAAAACCCCACTACCATTTCCTTACAGAGATTATTTTTGGAGAAAAGATACCTCAGGATGAGAAAACAAAATTAATCCTCTTTTGGTGGATGATTTGGAAATATAGAAATGAAAAACATTTGACAAACACAGTACTTAATGCTTTCAATTTTAATCTGTTATATATTTAGCTACAATTTTTGTTACAGTAATATTAATCTGTTAATTTTTGAACTGTCATATTGTGAATTTTATGTTCCCTTCTAGAAGAAATCACCTTGGGGCTAGGACATTGTAGCTTCTAATCGCTAACAAAAATACAAACTAAATTGAATGAACAGAGACCAAGTCTTCAACTAGCTCTTTCTCAACCATAAGGAGTTACTGGAGAAATAATATAATTGTGAATAGAGGGATTGAAAACAATTATTTGAAGTAATGTGGTTCATTAACAAAAAAAAAAAAAACAGACGCTTACTATTTTCAACCAATTTCTTTGACCCTATTTGACAGAAGTCTAATGCCAAAATCACTACTTCTAATCCAAATAATAACTCCCACCCAAGTCCATCAACAGTGTCAATGTGAATGCCAGCGTATCCGAACAAGAACGCATCAACAATGTCGAATGCGAGTGTATCGGAACAAGAACACAGACTTAATCTTAATCTCTGGGCAGAGTGAACACAAACGCAACCTTAATCTCCAGACACCGCAACCGCTATGTTCCATCCACGTGAACAAGAACACGGACTTAATATCTGGGCACCACCGTTCAACATATCTTCGTCTTATGCGATTGTTATCTTACAGGTTCGTCACATCAGGGCGAAAACTGTTGAAGCAAGTAATCACAGCGAAGAAGAAGTGGAATATATGACTGAAGAAGTGGGCGGATCTTGGCATCAACAAAGAACTAATGTCCATTGATCAAGTTCAAGAAACAAGTGATGAAGATATCAAAATGTTGAGGTTACTACATATCTAGGAATTCATCGTGAGAATATGGATGTTGATCTAGTCAATTTGCAATGGCAACATCAGTCCGAAGATCGGTTGTTGAACTGATAATTGATACGCTACAAATTGAAGAAACTACTGATACGTTGTAACTTCATGTTATTTTGAACAGATTTATGATGGTTTCGGTAAGCATTTTCTTTGGCAAGTAATTCATCATATGCTTCTCGTGGTGAAAATGTGACTCATGCCCATTTATCGATTATCGTTCTAGATTATGGAACAGTACCGATGATCAGTTTGTAAGAAAATATGGTTAGATTACCCCTAGGGTTGAGCAGCGGAATTCCAAAATTTTCTTAACCTGCATACTAATTGATTATCTATACTACGTATATTGAAATCATCTCAGAGTTGGTATACTTACAATCGTTCTAAGGCAAGAACAATAACTGATTCCTCAGATGGATCCTGATCAATCAAATCCTCGTACTAATCATCAAAATTTTCTCCTTCGGTGAAGTCGAAGATGTCTAATTCTTCTTCAGAATTTCCTACAAAACAATGATTAGTTTCCGGCTTTTGATTATCTTCAACCTTGGTATCCACGAGCAGAAAGGCCTATGAGAATGCTAGGAATTCTCAGATCGAATCCCTCGGGAATATGATGGTGGTCGGCGGCGTGAATAGGGAGCAAGGGAGGCAATTTTTTTTTTCTGTCTAACAAAGAATAGAATTATTAGAAATCAAAATGAATTAGTTTGTCTCTAATTCCCTTTATTTATACTATCTGTTATAAGGCTCTAGATAGTAATAGAACTTTAATTCTCGAAAGGATTAAGAACTCCAAATCTTATTGCACAAGTAAACATGATGTCTAGATTCATCCTAATCTCAATTAGGAAAACTTGTCCCTCAGTTTAATTAGAAGAAAGAGTTCAAAACTCCTTCCCCATCATACCATGCGCCCTACACCTAGGAGGGAAGTGGGCCAGGCTTTGTCCTGGGCCCACATGCATGTAGGGAGATTTAAATCCAATTTAAATCTTGTCCAAGTGCATATATTAATCCAATAAATATATTCATTCAATTAAATCCATAATTGTGTTTCTAAAATACAACAAAATTACCAATCCACCCTTTGTGTGACTCAGAGGGCCTCAATATATTAAGCTAGCACAAGACAAAGGCTAGGCATCAGGGAATTTCTTGATGGTTCCATTGGAAATTTTAATACATGAGGACATTTTGAGAGGATACTCAAATTCCCTATAGTTGTGAAGCTTGTCACATCTAATGCATCGATTGTAGAATCCATTCATCTGAAAGCTTGAGTATATGTTGAATGCGATGATGTGTCTATTTCAATAATATACCAATGGTGTCTTCAACGCGATGATGGATTCCGTGATATCATTGAGGACTATCCTGAATATATCAATGCGTTGGCCAACGACTTCAATCAATCAACCTTGGACGACTTGAGCAATACACTCTTGTAATCTACACACGAGAGATGAATCCCCTCACGGCTCAAATACCACCCACGCTATCCATATTGTCATGCACCCAGCTGGACCGTATCTACCTTGTACTCGGGTGCAAGCATTGGTTTCAACCAATGTACATAACTCAATACATGTGGTGATAAATACTTGAGAGTCAAAGGACCACTTGCATCACTTCATCAACTTCTGGTTCCATAGACACTTAGGTGTAGATCATATATCAAATGGGAAATCTGGTGGATTTTCTGTTGTTCCAAACAACCATGCGCCCGTTAATGGAATATCGTTAGACCTAGTCACTTTCGTGACCGTGGAATCGACCACACTCACTCCAATGAATATAATGTCAAAACGCAATGTTGGCCTCAATTACATTATTCATACCCCTATCCGAGATGACGTCGACTAGGGATATTTTGGGATATATGACATGTCACATAATTTCCCACACGTATATGTGATGATCATATAGCCTCGGAGAACATATTTGATCTCTTATACAAACAACCAGATACATATATGACATGCTAGTGCCCGGTGTAAAATACATATATAAGTAAACATAATAATGAATAAACAAACGTATATAAATTACTGCTGATTGTGATAAAGTACATTTTTCTCTAAATGTCGTTGTCTCTAGGACATACATACTTTCAAAGTTGTTTCATGAAAGACGATGTGGTCGTATAAGCTAACTTAGAATAAGTGGTATCAAGAGAAATCGAGTTCTGTAGAATCTAGTTCTATAGATTTTCATTGTCAATTACTCTTACAACATCATCATCTTTAATTCCTTTCTGAATAAATGATTTAATTTTATTTCCTTCTTTTCTTTTCCTGTGTCACTTGGTATTGAAATGTTTTAGTTTCGCAAATGTAGGAATATAGGACTGTACGGGCATTTGGATGCGCCTGTTAATTTATCAAATAAATTCGTACGTCACCTATCGCATATTAAGAAGAATCCCACTAAACAATCTGTTGGGTAAATTACTAAGTCCTTCTAGTTCGTACTAATCCACGGTCCTCTTGACTTTAACTTCCTTCCATAGTTGAGAAGACTTGAAATGAAACTTGAGGGGAGGTTAGTAACGGTTTTCCGTTTTGTCTAGTGATCAAACCGGATAATCAACTTTACGGTTAGAGGGTTGAATGTCACTCTAGTGTATGTAGTATTAAAGTGGATAAGATATTGATTACCTTTAGGGGTGAATAGGGACCCCTATTTATAGTGTTTCCCAAATGGTAATAAGGCTCCTGAGATTGCGCCAAGTGTCCGACCAAGATTAAATCTCAAAGGGTAAAGCCCCATTAGTTAGCCTAATGGGCCTGACCCATGTACCAAATTAGGATTTCCACAAGGCTAAGATAGTAAGTTTACGTTCCATGGAACATTCTAGGATTTCGTCCCGTCATTGTATCCGACATAGCGTCCGAGATAGAGTTCGACTGGAATGTCCGAGTCCCAATAGCAATATGAACTATAGATGACTTGTGTAATTTCACCTTCTTCTCCGATATGAGATGCGTGTCGGACACTCTCTCTTGTGGTACCAACCTAGGTGTTTCACCAATAAGTCCGATACAAGTCGTGTGTCGGGCACTCTCTCTTGTTGTACCGTGACTTATATGTTTCACCAACACGTCCGATACAAGTAGTGTGTCGGACATTCTCTCTTGTTGTACCGTGACTTATACGTTTCACCAACACGTTCGATAGAAGTAGTGTGTCGGACACCTTTTCTTGTAGTAGACTTTGATCATGGTCCTTGGAATCATACTACTCGGCCAGTATGTCGGACCATGATCTCGACAAGACTCGTCTTAGGGTACTTCTGTTAGTCGGACAAGGCACATGTATCGGACATCTGTGCCCTATATGTCGGACTTATGTCATGCTAAGTCGTTTCTTGATTCATACAGCGAATTGGACATAGTTTAACATTAACGTATGTCCCCCTAGTTTCCAAGTATGTTGGTACAAGATAGTTGTGTAACTATCAGTATAGTCCGAATTCTCTGTGATTCGTACTATTTTTTGAGGTCGAAAAATTTCCTAAATTCTGGGCCGAGTTTATAAGTACATCGACCCTCCTCCTTCTATTCCATTCCCCCCTCTTTTCTGAAGTCCGAGTGACGTAACATTCGGGCTTCATAAAAAGATACTTTGAATTTTGGAATGTCAAGATCCGGGTAATAGTATTATTTCTCGCGTCCGATTTAGAATTTTTTCTTTCATCCGAAATCTCCGTTTCTTGACGTAAGAAAGGGTAATGTTTTCCATAATCTTCGAGTCCGAGTGGTATACACTTACCCGAAATTGCAAGTTTTTCCTTGGTCGCGCGGTAACTATTTTCCGACTTAAACTATAGCTACCTTGATCATAGTTTTTGAATCCGAGTTTTTTGGCTCTTGTGTGTCCGAGTTATGCTATTAGCGACGCTTTTTCTCGATTTTTGGGAATTTCAGGGTCAAACTGTCTTTTCACCAGGCGTTTTGATCTTGGCGTTGATTCCGATTCATCTGACGGTCAATACTAATGTTGACGTCAGCGACGCTTCGTATTCCGGGGTTGCCCTCCTATAAGTAGGGGTGAAGTGGCTCATTTCTTCACTTTTCGCAAACTGCAATAATTCTCTCACTAGAATTTTGCTCTTGTTCCGATACAAGCGTCCGGCATCAATCCGAGTTCAAGCACTTCACTTTTCAAGAAAATTTTCAAGTAAGTTGTTCTCGCTCGCTACTTTTTCTTTGCAATTATTTTCTTTTACATACGCCCCCTTCTTCACTGATGCTTCCCCCGCCGCACAATGTGCTTTATTTTACGAAACTCTCGCGAATCTTAACGAAAATACGTAAACTGACCTCTCGGACGCAACCAACCGTGTTTATTCGATATATCTTGCTCCTCCCCTCTTAGGATGTCCGAGAGAAGAAATCTTGTGAATGAGGCCGAAGGGAACGAGAACATCGGCATGTCGAACATTGACATGCTCGATTTATCTTTCCTCGACGAAGATTCAGTCGCGCCTCAACCCTCTTCAGACAAGCCTTCTGGATCTAGATCTGCTCGAGTAACTCCGCCGGTGTCCGAGTCTGCTGTGCCAGACGGACATGTGAGCGATGCTTCCGAAGACGATGATCTAGGTAACACACCTCCAGATCATCATTTAATCTTAAATAAAAGGGAGCGTCTTCCCGCTAGATCTACCTCTCCGGGCCTAGTTCCTCCGACACGCATTCCTCATGACATCATGATGGGAGCCGCACGAGTAGCCGGGTTCGAATATCGGGCGTCTCAACGTCATCCAACACCCGCTCCTCCAACTATTACAGAACTTTCCATTGATTCGAAGGATTCTTCCCCGAAAGTCTTGGAGATACCGGGTTTGTCTGACCCGACTTACGTCCAATCCATCCGATCCGTCCGTAGTGTCCTTCCGAGAGGCTTTACATCGCATACCATATTGGAAAGGAATGAGGATGATAATGTTCTCGTCAGCAGATCTAAATGGGCTCCGAGTTCTTCTGGTGTCGGACAATCATCAGCAGCCGGTCCCTCCTCTTCTGCGGGAGACGGTACCGTTCGTTTGGATTTGATTGGCACCGATCTTGTGCCCAGCCACCATGAAGAGGAAGAAGAGGAAGAATATGATGAAGACGAGGCCGAGAAAGAGGTTGAAGATCCGATTGTGGACAACATTCCGGGAGGTGTTGAAATCCATGCCAAGGGCCTAGTTATAAAAAAGTCGAAGCGTGGGGAGCCGAAGGGTGCAGAAGCTAGGAGGAACAAATTTCCTCGGAACGTTTCGGCGGTAACTCACCCGGATCCAGATGGCGAGCTAAACGAACTTGGCTCTACTCCTACTTGTTTCTCCACTGTTCATGAATCCGAGCTTGATCGGATCCGATACGAGTGTTCGATACCCGATTCCTTAGAAATCATTGCTCCTGATGCCAAGTAGGCCTTCTATATCCCACCCATCGGATATATGTCCGTACACTTGATGTCTCTTGAACGTGGGTGGCGGGTGCCCTATCATGATGGCTTCAATGATATCTTTAATAGACTCGGATTCAACCCTTATCAACTTATCCCGAGTGCCTTGGGCACATTAATGTGCTTCGGAGTCTTCTGCCATATCCGAGGAGTGGAAGTTAACTTCTGAAACTTCAATCAAATTTCCCGAGTTGCAATGAGCCTAGGAAATGACGACTTCTATTTTTTCAAAGCTCGGACCGGATATGCCTTCATTCTCGACGCTCCTTCCTCGGCCGGGTGTAAATGGTGGAACCGGTTCATATTTGTTAGGAAGTTGAGAACTGAGAATATGTCGGACTCTGAAGCTGCATCTCTCTTGGATTGGGGCTTTCGCAAGAATTCTTCCGAGGAATGTATTCCGACTCAAGGTCCTTACCCAATCGACTTGATGATTGGGTTTTGAACTTCAAAAAAGAGAACAAGGCCAAAACCATCTGATACTACTATTACGGCCCAATACTCCAACTGTTACCGTATCTCGCCGGCCTTACTCCACCCGTTAAAACTGGTGTTAGTACCAGTTTCGGTAAGCCTTTCCGACTTAGTAATTGTACATGCCTTTTTCTTTTATATGATTTTTTGTTTTTTGCATATTCCTTTCTTTTTCGTCTCGGATCGCTTTCATGCCTCGGACTAATTCTTTTCCTTTTTTCTTTGCAGATTTTTGGCTAAGGTACATCATGGGCCGAATTGCTTCTGCTGCTCGGGCTAACAGGGAGAAACAAAGGCAGATGGTGGAGGACAACCTCCTCAAACAACAAGTCCAGACTCCTGCCTATGTTCCCGCGTTGACTAACCCGAAAAATGCGGTCGACTACTTCGACATGGAGAAGGAGAGCGAGAAGGAGGGGACCTCCATGCCGGTGATCCCGACTCCTAAGCCTAATGTCGGCCAGGCAAAGGGCGAAAAGGCTCCGGTTCCAGCTGCTCAGCCGAGTAAGAAGAAGGCTGATCCTAAGGGAAAGAGGGTTTCCTTGGACCCGGTGGATGTGGAGGATCAGAGTCCTCAAAAGACAAAAGGCCAGGACTGAGCTCGAGGTCGAGTTTTTCGACCTGGCGACTAAAGAAGGCTGAGATGCTAAGGTCTCGCGACTGATGTCGATGGATGAGTACAACCGTGCCCATGCTCTCGGGCAAATTAGTCGGCAGGTTACCAACTTTCTCAATCTTTACTTATTTCTTTTCTAAGTTTTTGTCCCTTATTTCTCTTTTCCTTCTCGCAACTGAACTGTTTTGTCCGAGCTATCAACGACCTGGCGAACAAGCGCTTCGAGTCTGAGTCTCGGACTAAGGAACTGGAGAAGAAAGCAGAGATGGCTGCTTCAAAGGTGGAGGCCTTGGAGTCCGAGATTAGGATGCTGAGGAACAAAAACTCATAGCTGGCGAAGAAGTGAGCGCGAAATCTACTAAGGGTCGTCTTTTCAAAGACTCCTTCCAAGCCATTGGAGACACCTTGAGGAGATTCCGAGACAAGGTGTGCGAGAAGCTGCAGTTTGCCCGGGTTGAGGCAGCTGAAGACTTCTATGCCTCTGTTTGCTATATTTTCAGCAAGCAAATTGCTAGAGAAGAGGGTCGAGAGGAGGGGTTCCGTGCCTGTCTTGGACAAATGGTCCGTCTCGGGTACGTCAAGGAAGGCTGGACTTACAATCCACGCGATCTCTCAGCCTCCAAGCTGGTTGATTCTCAAAGGGGCAATTTTACCGAGTATCCGGACCGTGCCATTACAGACGAAGAAATAGAGTCCGATGAGTTTGGGGTCGTTGTCTATAAAGATGAGCCCGATTTCCCAGTAAGGCCGGGGCTCCTATCCAAGTTGGTTCCCTAATGTTCTAAGATCCGGTCTTCTCGCTCCTTTTACGACAAATTAGTCTTGGAACCGTGCCTTCCTCACTCTTCCGGTTCCCGTTGTCGGGAGGGAGCCTGCCTTTGTAGAGCCCGAGGTTAGCAAGAGTATCGGACCCGGTTGATCAAGGAAGCCGAGACTTTAAAGGCGAATGAGGATCAACGAGAACTAACTGCTATCGTCCAAGCTGTCGATACCAAGCTCTTTCCTCTTCAAACCCCGGTCGAAACTCCAGCATCCAGCTCTGCCGCTCCAATTCAAGAATTTTAAAGGCCGGGTATGCCCGCACGATAATGTAATCGATACATCTCAAAACACTTAAGACAAATTTGCTTTTTGCCTTTCATTTATTAAGTATTTTTATTCGGCCCCTTGCGGCATATGTAACTCAGGATGTTTTACATGTTAGCTTGCCTTCTGCTTTCAACTTTTGCAACTAAATATTTCTTCAACCGAACCTCATGCAAAGTACTCAAGCATTTATATATCGGAATGCTTATTATCTCGCGCTTTCTTTTCTCAAATACTTAACCCCGGCTTGTTGGGAGTCGGTGAGAATTAATATCTCGAACCTATTTTCCTCTTTATCCAAACTTTGTTGCATCTTGAAATTTTAAAAGTACTAATAACTCGTTCACCAAAAACTTCATCCGAGACATTTATGTTTCGAAATTATCACGTTCTCTCGTAAATTTGAAATTTACAAATGTTTGTGATTTACTCACTGAAAGATGTTCCGGCACAATTATGTCTCGGAACTGTCACGGCTCTTCTTGTAAATTTGAAATTTTACAAGTGTCAGTGACTCGTTCACTGAAAGATGTTCCGGGACAATTATGTCTCGGAACTGTCACGTGCTCTTCTTGTAAATTTGAAATTTTACAAGTGTCAGTGACTCGTTCATTGAAAGATGTTCTGGGACAATTATGTCTCGGAACTGTCACGTGCTCTTCTTGTAAATTTGAAATTTTACAAGTGTCAGTGACTCGTTCACTGCAAGATGTTCCGGGACAATTATGTCTCGGAACTGTCACGTGCTCTTCTTGTAAATTTGAAATTTTACAAGTGTCAGTGACTCGTTCATTGAAAGATGTTCTGGGACAATTATGTCTCGGAACTGTCACGTGCTCTTCTTGTAAATTTGAAATTTTACAAGTGTCAGTGACTCGTTCACTGAAAGATGTTCCGGGACAATTATGTCTCGGAACTGTCATGTGCTCTTCTTGTAAATTTGAAATTTACAAGTGTCAGTGACTGGTTCACTGAAAAATGTTCCGGACAATTATGTCTCGGAACTGTCACATGCTCTTCTTGTAAATTTGAAATTTTACAAGTGTTAGTAACTTGCTTGTTGTAAAATGGTCCGTGACATTTTGTCTCGGAATCGTCACATGCTTCTGTTTCCGTGACAAGTATAAATAATATCTCGCTTGTGGAGAACTTTTCTCGGGCGTCGTTGTATCGGACGCGCCACGTGCTCTTTTTCCTGAGCGCATTTTTTGGCAGCATTTTGTATCGGACCTTCCTCGTCCGAGTACGAATTTTTCCCTATTTTCTGATCTTCCGAGATGTTTGTTTCTTTGAATAAAAGTTGGGAATGGTTGATTTTTCCATATTTTCTCGACTTTGAGACCTCCGAAGCAAGTTCTCCTAGATCAGGCTTCTTTTCTTCCTGACTCTCAGCTTACTATTCTTCGTATGCGGGTGTTCTTTCCTTTGTCTTTTTCTTCTCCATTCTCTAG
>CM051457.1:98668783-98686419 GCA_028274465.1 Plantago ovata | reverse complement strand
AGCTCAAGTAGAATTCGAATGGACTTCCATTTTGTCTACCGGTGAAAAGGTTTCATCGTATAGATGCCATACCTTTGCGTGTAGCCTTTTTGCCACAAGCTAGCTTTGTCGTTTGTACCTGCCATCGGCATCTGTCTTTCGTTTAAAGGACCCATTTGCACCCAATAGGTCTAACCTCTTGGGTCCAGTCTACCGAGTTCCCGACTTGGTTTCAGGTACATGGATCCATTTCCAATTCCATGGCCTCTTGCCATTTGTCTGAGTCAATATCAATTATTGCCTCTTTGTAGTCTCGGGATCTTCCCGATCTGATAAGCCGACATCAAGTTCACTGATGTCTTCTATCATAAGGCTTTGCTTCTGAGGTCCTTTTAGGATCCTCTTCGACCTACGGAGCTCGACTGGTTTCTGGTGCTTTTCTTTCTGGCTTCGTGTACACGACATTATCAGTGGGCACTGATGCAGCTGGTCCGCGCGCGCGACCCTGTTCCCTAGCGGGAGGCTGCTCTTGTGCAACTTGTTGCACAGTTTGATTGACAACGGGTTCTATTGGTGTGGTTTCAACTGTTGATCTAATCACAGGACTCCCACTGACTATGACATGCCTAGCAGTGTCATATCATTACCTTGTCTGCTTCGAAAGCTCCCACTGAACTTGAGTCCAAATCAGAAGATTTAGAGAACTCATGTTCGCGCGTGTCAAAGTCTTGAATTTCTTCAAGTTCTATCATGTCATCTAACCTCTCTTCTTCGAGGTATTCTGCTTCTAAAAACTTGACGTTTCTAGATACGATCACCTGTGATCTTCAGCATGATAGAATTCATAGCCTCTCGTCTGACGAGGATAGCCTATGAAATATACTTTGACACCCTTGGCATCTAACTTATCAGTGAGCATCAGTTTGACTATCGCAGGACAGCCCCAAGGTCTAAGATAGCCCAGTGAGGGCTTCTTTCCCTTCCATAACTCATAAGGAGTTTTCTCCACTGATTTAGATGGTACACGGTTCAGATGTAGATTGCAGTTTGTAGTGCATATCCCCATAGATATTTGGAAGAGTCGAGAATCAATCATTGATCTCACCATGTCTAACAGGGTTCGATTCCTTCTCTCAGACACACCATTTAACTGTGGTGTTCCAGGAGAGTCCATTGCGATTGAATTCCATTTCCTTCAAGTAGTCGATAAATTCTTCACTAAGGTATTCACCTCCTCGATCTGATCGAAGAGTGACTATCCTTAGGTTCAATTCATCTCGACCTCATTCCTAAACTCCTTGAATTCCCAAAGGTCTCGGATTTATTCTTCATAAGATAATATATCCATACCTTGAGAAATCGTCAGTAAAGGTAACGAAGTAAGGATAACCCCCACGCGCATGACTTAAAAAAGTCCACATACATCGGTATGTATGAGCTCTAAGCAGCGAGTGGCACGAACACCTTGTCCAACAAAAGGTTTGTTCGTCATCTTACCCTTAACACATGATTCACATGTACCATATGATTCAAAATCAAATGGTTCTAAGTAGTCCAACTTCCTTAGTCTTTGAATCCGTGTTTCATTGATATGGCCTAGCCAACAATGCCATAGATAAGATGGATTATTCTTCCTACTTGAAGACGGTTGTTTGTTATGTATTTGAAATAAAGGTAGACTACTTTGCAAAATATATAAACCATTCACTAAGCGAGCCTTTCCATAATACTGGTCATTTAATGAAAAATAACAAGTATTATAGGAAAACCCCAATTGTCCAACAATGGAATGGAAATAATATTTCTGACAATGGATGGAACAAAATAAACGTTATCAAGTTCCAAACATTGTCCTGATGGTAAATCTATCTTGCAGCGTCCAACGCGTTTGGCTTCAACTGGATTGCCGTTCCCAACATGCAAGTCGATTTCACCTTGCTTGACTAGCCTGTGTTCAATGGCCCCTGCACATTATTACAAATGTGCGAGCCACAGGCTGTATCTAATACCCAACCATTGGAGTCAAAAGTAGTCATGTTCATTTCAATAACAAACATACCTGAGCTAGAAGCGGTGGCTTTCTTAGCTTGATCTGCCCTCAGCTTAGGGCAATCTTTCTTCCAATGTCCTTTCTGCTTACAAAAGACATTCATCTGTGCGTACCGTCCGCTTCTCTTGAACTTCCTTTTCTGGTTCAGACGCTTAGGCTTATCACTCGAAGTGTTAGCCTTGGCTCCCGACTTTCCCTTACCCTTAGCACCTTTGTTCTCGGGTTTCGGTTAGACGGTTGCCCAACAAACATGATCGACTTTTCTTCTTAGGAAGAGTTTGATCATATGTCTTCAGCAGATTATGGAGTTCAGGCAGTGTTACGTCCTTCGCATTCATGGTGGTTAACGATGAACTGCGAATACGAACTCGGCAATGATTGAAGGACAAAGATCACCATGATCTTATTCTCATCTTGAGAACATGTTCAGACATGTTCCCTCCTTCATTGAGCTTGCATCTGTGTATCTCTTTGATCAAATCAAATTCAACACTTCTAGTTGTCGTCTTAAAGACCGACTCAAGATGCTTCAGCATCTCATACGGCAACATGCTTTCATGTTGCCTCTCAGCTCATTGCCGCCAGCATAATACACTGCGCGGATCTAGCATCCTCATGATGCTTATCAGACCTTGCCTTGTTGGCTTGATTCCAAATCAGCAACTTGATAGGCAGTCTGATTCTCGGACACACGGGATTAGCCTCGTCCAAGACGTACTCAATCCTTTCGTACCTCAGCACCAAACATATATTCTTGATCCAATCTAGGAAGTTTGGTCCGGTGAAAATTTGCTTCTCTAAGACAGCACGGAGCGAGATACTCGCCATTTCGGTTTTCCAGGAGAAATAATATAGAACGAAAATAATAAATCAACTATTGAAATATTATTTCTAAATACACAGTCAACATAACTAAACAACAAGGTCCTTTAGCTGTTTAGCTCCCACTATTTTCACATATGCTTGCCCCCACAACAAACATACGGGTAATGTCCAACAAGTTACCGTAGTGGCCAAGATCCAAATCCATACTATGCTATACTCCAACGGGGGCTGGTCGCATAGCATAATATGACCGGTAGGACTATCCAATTGCGTCACGCAACTCTTGGTTGTTAGATCTAATTTAACCCGATGCCCTACATATTGTACCTATCGAGGTCGCTAGATACAATATGCAGTAAGTCATAACCTTAGGCTTACTCTAATATGACGATCACTGCGAGTCTGTAAGACGAGGTCGCCAATACAAGAAAACGCAATGAAAGTTCAGAATTAAAGCACCATACGGAAAGCATCTCAGAAATACATACATATATATATTTCTGTACTTATATTGGTTGGGGCCTGTCGCTTGAGGGTTGTTATCAGTCATCTACAAACAAATAAGGGCGTCGCCTACCCATCATGCATGAGCGGTCTACACGTAATGGATGCCGCCTATCCATTCTAATTCTAAACGCGGTCAAGCACATAATGGGTGCCGCCTACCCATACATAAAATATGCGGTCCGACATATAAGAGGGCGCCGCCTACCCTCGCATGCATAGCGGTCGAACGGAAAGTAAATACTTGGTATTTAAACATGCATTGTCAAACAATAGCATATCGAGCATACGAAACAAATAGTAGCCTATGTGGATGCCAAATGACTTCATAATTTCATTATGAAAATTATAATCCCATAATTATAATCTCTATGAAATAATTGAAAATTTGGACTAGATTGAAAAATCAAAAATTCTATTGACCAAGTAGCAATTTTCGAAAACCCAAAGGACTTAATTGTAATTTTGAAACCTTGGAGGTGTTAAATCTAAAATTCAAAAGTAGAAGGACTAATTTGCAATAAACAATAAATTGATAAATTACAAATAAGCCCTTTAACTTTATACTAATTAAATTTAACCCCTCTAGTTAAAAACAATTACAATTAAATCATATTTATATTCCAAATATAAAATTCAATCCTCAAAGTTTTCAAAATTCGATTTTGGATCCAACCCGGAAAAATATATATATATATTAAATATGGGACGGGACCTAGTCCCGTCCCGTCCCCTATCGTGCTTGCGGCCGCGGGCGCCCGACGCCCGCGACACGCGGGCACGGCCGCTTGCGTCCGCAGCCACGGGTGCCTGCGTCCCGCAGGCACCCGGGGCGCCGGCGGCACGCCGGCGACCCGGTCAATATATATATTTTAAATTTTTTTTTCTTTAAAAAAAAATATAAATTCTAAATTTATATAAAAACAAAACTTTTGAAAATCTAATTAATCATAGAATCAATTGCATCCACATATCTACAACATCATACAATATATATACGTATATACGTAATCAATTAACCTCGCTCTGATACCACTGTAAGAAAATATGGTCAGAGTTACCCCTAGGGTACGCAGCGGAGTTTCAAAATTTTCTTAACATACAGGTTAATTGATTATGTATATGCCGTATATATTTAAACACGTCAATTAGAAGACTAACCTTACTTCCAAAGCAACTTCCAAGTCTTCGTAATAATCCGGTGTATCCTCTCCTTCGTCGAAGTCGAAGATATCTGCAATACTTTGATTATCTGCAAGACAATAAAAGTTAGTTTCCAGCTCCTAGAACCTCAACCTTGGTATCCACGGATGAACAGCCTATCGGAAGAATGCTAGGATATTCTTTGTGTGACCAAGAAGATGGGGCGGCGATTCCTCCGGTAGGTGGCGCGCGCGTGTGGCTTATAGAGGAGGGGAGAGCTTTTATTTTCTCTAAAAAAACTGGGTAAAATAATTCTCTAAGAATTTGATTCTTCAACTGTGTGAAAATCTATGTCAAAAGCTCTCTAATAGTCTACTATATATAGTAGTCAATAGAAGCCTAAATCATAAGCAATTAGACTTCATAAAGGAAGAAGAATCTAATTCTTATCGCACTAGGAAATCAATTCCAAGTCTAGATTCATTCCCAATCAAATTAAAACTCAATTAGGAAAATCTAACTTATCCCTTAGACTTCTAATAGAGGAAGGAGTCGAACTCCTTCCCCTACTCCATCTTGCGCGCGTGCGCGTCCTAAGGGTGTTAGGTGGGTCCCGATTTTGGGACCCACTTATAGTTCTAAGGCAATTCAAACTCCAAGTAGATTTTGCCTATGTGCATACGTTAATTCTAAATTGACATATCCTTTCAAATCAAACCTCTATTATATTTCCAAAATATAATATTTAATTGTATTTACATAAAATACAATTAATTAGCCAATTCAATTAATAATTCCAAATCATTAATTGAGCAACCAAATATTATAATTAATTCCAAATCAATTATAATCCATCAATCCCAATTAATTCCAAATTAATTGCGATTCCATCTTAAAGGATATTCTGATAGGCTGAATCACCACATAGTGTGACCCATAGGGCCTCATCGTATTAAGCAAGTCCTAGACTAGGCAACATGGAATTCCTAGACGGTTCCATTTGCAATATTAATACATGAGGACGTTTGAGATGTTTCTCAAAGCTAACCCTTTCGTTGCGAAGTCTGTTGCGCTCAACACGGCGATGGTAACGTCCCTTCATCTGACTTGCTCGAATGTATCTAGGATCGATGAAGTGTCTATCCCAATAATACATCCACGGGCGTCTCAGGGAGTTTCTTGGTTAAGATATACTTATGACCATCATAATATATCATTTGCACTGGCCAGTGACTTTACCAACACAACTATGCAGACTATGAGCAGTACTCTCATGTGCTACACTTGAGAGATGAATCCTTCACAGAATCACTTATCATCCCCATTTGTATGTAGCCATAATCCTGGATCGTGTCTTAGGTCAACTGCTTATTCAGAGTTGACATCGACGGGTCCACCAAGGATATGGGGCAACAAATGTGATGATAAAGTCCTATAAGTCCAAAGGACGACTGGCATCACTTCGACAACTTACCGGTTCCCATAGACACTTCGGTGTGGAGTATACATCGATGGGAGTGTCCGGTGGGTACTTCCATTGTTCGATAATCCTTCTTCGAACAACTATGCGCAGTTATGGGAACGTTTCTCGATTGTCCAACAATCCGTTCCGTGACCGTGGGATTGGCTCACACTTGCTCCAACAAGTATAACCTCCACGCATACTAGTCTCGTCTGGTTCATTCAGACCCCTACATCCGAGATGAACCTCGACTAGGGAGAGTTTGGGATAGATGATAACTCACATAGCTCCCACTATCTGTGTGATCGGTCATCTATCCGAGGGGACATGTTAATATTAAATACAGACAGTAATAGAGATATGACATGCTGCATGCCTGGTGTAATATAAATATGAAAGCGATACTCAATATTAAAAGCAATAAACATATATTATATTACGTTGACATGTGTAATAGTACATATATGCCCTCTATAAGGGCTCTATGCCCTTTGTAAGGACTGTCTCTAGGACATATACACTACCATTTGTATCGGACCTTCCTCGTTCGAGTACGAATTTTTCCCTATTTCTGATCTTCCGAGATGTTTGTTTCTTGGAATAAAAAGTTGGGAATGGTTGATTTTTCCATATTTTCTCGACTTTGAGACCTCCGAAGCAAGTTCTCCTAGCTCAGGCTTCTTTTCTTCCTGACTCTCAGCTTACTATTCTTCGTATGCGGGTGTTCTTTCCTTTGTCTTTTTCTTCTCCATTCTCTAGTTCTCTTAACCCTAATGGTTGGTTGAGTCCTTTTTACAAGAAATGATAATAAGAGAATTATGCAAGACTTGAAATTTAAAAGGAATTTTAGCAAGCTACATTGTATTGATTTGACGGAAATTCAAATACAACTGCAACAGTGGGCTTCATAGCCAATTACAACGAAATAAAAGTCCTAATCAAATAAAACATGAACACATCAATAAAAGTGGGGCCTTCCTCTGCAGTTCTTGGTTCTTGGCCATTAAATCTCTTCAAGCATGAAACCTCTGCATGTTGGTAGCGTTCCAAGTGTTCTTAAGATCATTCCCCTCCATGTCCTTAAGACGGTAGCTTCCGTTGGAGTAAGCCTTTACTACCTTGTACGGTCCTTCCCACTGCGATGAACTTTTCCCACATTTTCTAAGATATCAGCTTTCCTCAGTACCAAGTCTCCCACCTGAAACTCTTTGTTCCTCACATGCTTGTTATATGCTTTTGCAATGATAGCTTGATATCGGAGGATGTTTGCCAATGTTGTAGTTCTTGATTCTTCCAACATTTCAAGATCATACATCCTCGTTTCATGGTTGTCCTCCGGCTCATATCCTTGGATCCTTATAGTTTCCACATCAATCTCAGCTGGTATCACGGCTTCTGAACCATATACTAGGGAGAATGGAGTTTCCCTTGTAGCAGCTTTTGAAGTGGTTCTATAGGCCCATAGGACTCCATCTAACTCATCTACCCAATCTCCCTTGCATACTTCAAACCTTCTCTTTAAGAGATCGACGAGCGTCTTATTGACAGCCTCTGTTTGTCCATTTGCTTGGGGATAGCCAACTGAAGTGAACCTTTTTCTCTTCATGGTTTCACACCATGCCTTGAACTTGGCTCCTGAAAATTGTGCCCCATTATCAGAGATCAAGATCCTTGGTAGTCCAAAGTGGCACACAATATTTTTCCAAACAAAGTCCATGATTTTGTTTTCGGAAATTGTTGCTACTGCCTCAGGTTCCGCCCATTTGCTAAAATATTCAACAGCTACTATTATGAATTTTTTCTGCTCGGATCCTCTTGGAAAAGGTCCTACTATATCGATTCCCCATTGATCAAAAGGACAAGTTATAGTAGCTGGAATGAGAGGGGTTGCTGGAGCATGAGAGGTCTTAGCAAAGTACTGGAAATCTTCACACTTCCTCACATAGGACGTAGCGTCCTCTCTTAAAGTTGGCCAGTAGTATCCTTGGCGGTATATTTTCTGATCTAGTGCTCGTCCTCCTGAATGGTTCCCGCAACTTCCTTTGTGTACCTCATCTAGGATTGCCTTTGCTTCTTTCTCATTGGCACATCTCAGGTGTGCTCCCTTGAAGGACCACTTATAGAGATAATCTCCTTGAATGAAATATTTCAATGATCTGGCTCTGACTTTTCTTGCTTCGACACGGTCTTCTGGAAGCCTTCCTCTCAAGAGATAGTCTGTCAATGGGTGCATCCAGCTGGTTCCAGGAGTTGTTGAGATTGAAAAAATTGGAAGAGATTTAAGTCCTTGGTTCATGACGGATGAACTTTCGATCCTCATCAAAATAACATTTCTAGTGTCTATCCCTCCTTAAGCAGAGGCATATTTTGACAAGGCATCCGCTCTCCCATTGAGGTCTCTTGAGAACTTTTTAATCTCACATTTTTCAAACAACCCCATCTCCTCTTGAATTTTAGGCTTATAACTGGATAATGCATCCTTGTTTGTGCTCCATTTCCCTGAGATTTATTTCTCTGTCAACTGAGAGTCAGTAAAGACCTTAATATTTTTCACTTGAAGGGCCTTCGCGATGCGAAGTCCTATGAGGATGGCTTCATACACGGCCTCATTGTTAGAAACACTAAACCCCAAAGTAACCGCGTACTCAAGTTCAACTCCTCCTGGGCTTCGGATATATATCCCTATCCCTCCATTTCAAGAGGATGACCCATCTACTTCTAGTATCCACACTTCCTCTTGAACGGTTGGCTCTTTGGGATTTGGAATAGATTCTTTCCCTTTTAAGACTTCCTCAGCATTTAGGATCATTTCCCCTAGGTTGGGCTCTTCTCTTCTTTGGGCTTTTCCCGGTCTTTGAAGGACGCTTTGTGTAGCATTTTCTTCTACCGTATCCTTTGTCGCCTCTCTGAAGGCTTCTAGGGCAAGTTCTAGATCCTTGAAGCGCTGACTGACTAGCGACTCTTGGCTCTCACTAGTCACTATGTTGACTTGTTCCAAATTTTTGGGACTTTCCTCTGGTGGTTCTTTCCTTGAAAACCACTAGATCCCGGGGTGTGTCTCGTCCATGAGCGCCCAAGTCCCTTCTGTCGCCTAGACTCAATGTTCCCTTGGTTCTTACTGGCAACTGGCAAGATTTTCACTAACTACAAGGAAATTACTACTAGTATAATATACGTAATATAATACTAGAACTACAGTGAATCGCTTCACCTAAGAAACAAAACTTTGAATACTTTGCAGTAAACAAGTTTGATTGTTTTTGGTGTCAAGACTTGTTCTTGTTCGAAAGAAAGAAAGAACACTTAACTAATTTCTTAGCCGTGTAAGTTCTACTTCTTCACAAGTAGCTTTTTCAAGTTTTAAGTCTTGGAACGGATCAATGGAAGTAAAGAGTGTTTGAAGGGTATGTGAGTTTAAGCACAAGTGAGAGTTTGATCACGTTGTTGGCACACTTCAACTCTTTGCCGGATGACCTCTATTTATAGTGAAAATAAGGAGCCGTTTCAATTTCAAATTCTAAGGCTTTTGTTCCTTAAGATGTCACTATCTTGCTTTTGTACTTTCAGCAGCGTCCTTTGTTTGTCTTCTAGTCTTCATGTCCTTCGCGTGCATGCTTTGTATTTAATGCTCATTTGAATGAAATTCAAACAATAACATTGGAGCGCAAATACAAGTACTTTCAGCAAGAGGTCACAAATGTTCCATCAGCAAGTGGTCAGTCTCAGTTTCAGCAAGCACAACCTACTCTGTCGTTTAGATTTTCACTTATGCAATGCTGTTGCTGAAGTTTCCACTTTCTGAGCAACATGTGCCTTTGTAGATACCAGTCTTCAGAAATCTTCTAGTCTTCAGATCTTCGAATTCTTCAAGTTTCTGAACGGTTCTAAATGCTTCAATAGTTTGTTTGTGTAAACAAAGTACATCATCAGCAAATGCTTCAATAGGTTGTATTTCTTTTCAGAAAACAAGATACATCATAAGCGGTAAAACTAACCTATCTAGCACCTACTCTAAGTCTTCAGCAAACGTTCCTCTTTTACAATGTCCTTAAAATTCTAAATTCCTATGGACCTTAAGAGTACTAGTTACTGGACTTTCCTTAATTTAGCATGGTTAATTGCTCATCAAAATTACAAGTTTTCTAACACTAGTCACTATGTTGACTTGTTCCAAATTTTTGGGACTTTCCTCTAGTGGTTCTTTCCTTGAAAACCACTAGATCCCGGGGTGTGTCTCGTCCATGATCGCCCAAGTCCCTTCTGTCGCCTAGACTCAATGTTCCCTTGGTTCTTACTGGCAACTGGCAAGATTTTCACTAACTACAAGGAAATTACTACTAGTATAATATACGTAATATAATACTAGAACTACAGTGAATCGCTTCACCTACCACTCACCTACCACATTTACTACTCTTACTAGGGAATCCCTTCAACTCCCTACAGTGAAGTCATCCCTCCGGTCTGATCCTAGACATACCGGGTACGAGGTACTAACCCCCCTCCAGTCTCTTTCAGGTACGAAGAAGCTACACAAAGATTACCTATATATCAGAGGAAGACCACATGAAGAAGATCTAAGTAGTTTCCTTTGACGGCTTGGTACGAACTTCTCGGACATTGATGGAGATAATATGATATTTTATTTAAGGTTAAATTTATATTTAAATAAATTTGTTCATTCAATTTGACTGAAATGGTTGATATAAACTATTGATAGCAATATTATAAGTCCCACAATATATTACTCTCACTCAAACCACTTGAAAGCGTGCGTTAATAGTACATTATACAGAAATGGGACCAGTATAACTCAAACTCGATATATACCACATGTCCATATCCCAACTTGAACAAAACTCAATTTCTAATTTATTACAACGTACTTATATAATTTGTTTGTCTTAAATTCAATTCAAGTCGAATTTGGACGGTCCCGGTTTACTGTACCAAACCGTGTATCAATTTCTATACCACCATTGCCATTTTGACATGTGTCAGTAAATAATAAAGGAAAAATTTTATTTTGCACTCAAACCTTTTTCATGTTTTTCAAAATGCACTTAAACCTTTATTTTATTCCAAATTGCACTAAAATCTTTCACCAAAATTTTTAACTTGCACAAACGTTTAACGGTGTTAAATTTTCCGTTAGACACTCAGACCCATAACCAATATTGGGCATCAAGGCAGACCCCTTGAACTTTCTCCTAACCTTGGACTCAATACCCTTTGGCTTGCGCCAATTTGACTTGACGGATATTCATCGGCCACTATGAGTCCTCTTGAACTTCTTCGCTCTTTTATTATTTTCTTATCAAGCAAAGGGACGGCCATTGTCGTCACATGAGAGCATGATGATGTGATCAATCAAGAATTCGGTCTAGCAATGGGTCAATCTGATTTATGGATGTGCTTTCAGTGTCGACTATGTGTGTGTTTTGAGTTGTGTTGATCGATCGACTGTGCTCTTTGATCGATCTGTTTTGTTTGAAGGTAAGGTATATGTTAAGTTACAGTTTTATCCCTAACATAACAGAAAATCTAACAGTTTTAAAAGTTTGTGTAAGTTGAAATTTTTATAATCTAACAGTTTTAAAAGTTTGTGTAAGTTGAAATTTTTATAAAAGGTTCATGTGTATTTTGGAATAAAATGAAGGTTTCAGTGTATTTTGAAAAATCTGAAAAAGGTTTCAATGCAAAATAAATTTTTTCCAATAATAATAAAAGAGATTAACTAGCTGGTTGTCAAAATCTTTATAAAATTTGACTTCCGTTTTTTATTTATTTTATAAATCTGGAATTGTTGAGATTATCTAACTACTAGCTATATGTTCAAATATTTTCAAAATTTAACTACTGTTTCTTTTTAACTTGAACAAAACTCGATTTATAATTCATGACAACGTACGTATATAATCTATTGTCTCAAATTCAAGTCAAATAAGGAAACCAATGTGATATCCTAATTCGAACAAAATTCTGACTTCAAATTCATTACAATGTAATTATATAATCTGTTTATCACTTTTATCCCAACCTCAAGTCAAATTAGGAAGCCAATTAATACCTACGACCTCTAAATCCAAACCTATATATAATGGCAATGCACAAAACAAACAGTTCATCATCAATCATGGCTACCTCTAACTCTAAGCATCTCCTTCTCGTGATCTCCTTCCTCGCACTCATCCTCCACCCTGCTCCAGTCTCCGCCGCCTCCCCAAAGATCCCTGCCTTTTTCGCCTTTGGCGACTCCACCCTCGACTCTGGCAACAACAACAATATTCTCACCATCTTCAAAGCCAACCACCCCCCCTACGGCCAAGACTTCCCTGGTCATGTCCCAACAGGCCGGTTTACCAATGGAAAGTTAACCACTGACTTCATCGTCTCCCAGATTGGCCTAAAAGACCACCTGCCAGCATACTCTGATCCAACCCTTTCCGATAAGGAGTTGCTATCTGGTGTCAGCTTTGCTTCAGGTGGTTCAGGTCTGGACGATTTGACGGTGGCTGAGGCCAGTGTGATCTCGATGACAGCTCAGCTAAACAACTTCCAGCATGCTATACACAGAATGCAGCGCGCTGTTGGTAAAAAGGAGGCAAGACGCATCCTGGAGAACGCAATTTACATGGTTGGCGCGGGTACTAATGACATGACCTTTAATTACTACGGGTTGCCCTTGAGGACTGGCCTTGGGCTGTACGGTTACCAGGATATGTTGCTTGGAAATCTTGAGGCTTTTGTGAGGGTACGTATATATATTATTTATGCGAATTTATTTGTTCAATTCGATTTTTTCTTATTAAATTCGATTCTATAATCTAGCTATCATACTAAGAGTTTTTCATGAACGTGTGAATTTTATATAATTAAATCAATGCGTATATAAACTGTTGAAACGTATCAGAAAGAAAAACGATGATTTAACCGGATTTTATTGTGCATGCAGAAATTGTACAGCATGGGAGCAAGAAACATTGCAGTGACAGGTCTTCCACCGATAGGGTGCCTACCCCTTCAAGTGACTCTCGGAAGCTTGATTCCCAGTCCCCACATGTTGCAGCGTGTTTGCGTTGACAGGCAGAACGAAGACTCACAAGTTTACAACTACAAGCTTCAAGCCCGACTCAACAGTCTCCAAGCAGAACTGGCCGGATCCACATTGGTGTATGCTGATATCTACAACCCGTTGTTGAACATGATCACAAATCCAGCAGAGTACGGGTTTACAACAACAAGCGATGGATGCTGCGGAGTTGGACTTGGAGCGATAGAGATGGGACCTCTGTGCAACAGTTTGATGCCAATGTGTCCGGATCCTAAAAAGTTCATCTTCTTTGATGCTGTTCATCCCACAGAAACAGCTTACTACAATCTTGCCGGCCATTTCATGACTGATGTTCTCCCATCTTTTACAGCTTAAATTTTTATGTTCACTAGCTAGTACGGTAGCAGAATTTTTTTAATTTTATTTATTCATTTTTTTTGTCCTTTTTTTGGCCTCTTTTTGTTACAAATACAATAATATTAGGGTTAATTACAAATTAGTGATATTTCTAATAGTTTATATCCAATTATGATATATCAAAAACTTTCTACGAATTAATGTCTAAATATGTGAGGACTAAATTAACCTTACCAATTTTAATTAACTTATTTACTATATACTAATATATTCTTAATTAACTTATTTACTATATACTAATATATTCTTAATTTTGAGTTTATTTATTAGAATTTTTACATGCATTCAGAATTCAAATTCCACTTAATAATAGATTTAAACTCGTATAAATCTTGCTATCCTACACTATGAACTAAATTGAACTAAACTCAATAGAATTAATTTTGAGGTGAAATAAACATAGACTAAGTCTTGTAAGTTCTTCCTCAAACATAAGGTACATACTTGTGAATTAAATAGTTGTGAATAGATGAATTCCAAATAATTATTTGAAGCTAGGAGGCTCATTTTCAAACATATGTCTAACAGATTAACAGATTAAGTAAGTAGAAGTGCTTTCGATTATGGAATAATAGATGGTATATAAAGATGACTAAGTCTCTAGCTAGATAGATACGGTAATTGCAGCTGTTTCAAGGGTGTTGGCATAGGTGTTGACCTATGGATTCACTCAACTCCAGTATTTTGGAAATAGTTCACTAAATCGCCTTTTATTTAGTTTTACCGATTTAAGCCCTTGCCTCAGGGCAGAATGTTTGTTGGAAAAAAAAGCAGAATCATATTTTCCCCTCACATACCTACTAGAGTGAAACAAAAAATCACCCAACTCTAGGGGTTATTCTTAACAAAAGATTGGATAAGTACCTAGGGCTTCCTTTCCTAGTGGGTAAGAAGAAAAAATATCTTTTTGATCAAGTCATAAACAGAGTCATTTCTGAAGTCAATCTTTGGTATGCTAAACATCTTTTTTATGCTCGAAAGGTCACTCTCATTAAAGCAGTGACCAATGCAATTCCTTCCTATTGCATGTCAATTATAACTATGCCTACCTCCTATATAGATAAAATAAATGAGTTCAACAGAAATTTCATTTGGAATAGTAAAAAAGATGGTAAAACAAGACGTAAGATTAGTTGGAAGAAAGTTTGCACACCAAGATACTTAGGTGGCCTAGGTATTAGAAATTTATCTGCTCTTAATAATGCTTTCTATTTTAAACACTTATGGAGATTATTGACTAATCCCAATCCCCTTTGGATTAAAGTATATAAGAATAAATATTTTCCTCATACTTCAGTCCTCCTAGCACAAACAAGACCCCAGAACAGTTGATTCTGGAAGAATTTGATAAAATTAAAAGAAGATTTCAATAAATGCCTCTTAACAAAAATTGGTACTGGATCCAGTACTAATTTTTGGAGTGATAGATGGTTAGGGAACAACATTATTAGTGATTATGTCATTAATCAGAATGAAAACAACCTCATGCAATTACTACCTCAAAAAGTAGTGCATGAAATAATTGGAATCCAATTACCAAGCAACCAAGTTGAAGATAAGCTTGTTTGGGGAGAAAATCCCACTGGTCTTTTTACGGCGAAGTCGGCCTATAAAATTTGGAAACTTAAAATACAAGAAAAATTCAAAATTTTCCTTTGGTTACATGTACATGATAGAATGCCTACTGCAGTTAGATTACATTGTCATTCTATAATTGCTTCTCAGTTTGCTAGCTTTGTAATAATGGTGTGGAGGATTAACAACATTTGGTTTGGAGCTATGATTATTTTAATCAAGTCAGGAATGTCTTTTAATTAAACAACCAAAACCCCACTACCATTTCCTTACAGAGATTATTTTTGGAGAAAAGATACCTCAGGATGAGAAAACAAAATTAATCCTCTTTTGGTGGATGATTTGGAAATATAGAAATGAAAAACATTTGACAAACACAGTACTTAATGCTTTCAATTTTAACACCGAGTTGCTAAGCATTATAGAAGATAATTTAGCTCTTTCTACTAAACAAGTGAAAATAAAGAGACCTATCTCTGTGAAATGGAACGCCCATCCACAAGGCTTTCAGTGTCTAAATATTGATGGAAGCTACTGTCCTAATACCCTCACTGCCGGAGCTGGGTACATTCTCAGAAATCATAGGGGAGAATTTGTGAGGGCAGCCGCTTCCTATCGAGGAAATATAGATTCCAATACGGTTGAATGTTATGCATGCCTTTAACATGGGAATCAAGATGTGTAGCATTTTAAATTTACAAAATCTTATCATACAAACGGACTTCAAATATCTACTATCTTGTTTGAACATGGAGGAAATTGGTCACGTCAACCAGAAGGTGATATTGGAGGAAGACGCTAATCTGCTACAGCAACTGGAGTGCGTACAAGTGCAATTTGTGTATAGAGAAGCCAACAAATTGCATGAATGTATCCTATGACTCTTTTCATTTTGTTTGGGACTTATCTCCTAGTTGGATGAATGTACTTTTAATTTCAGACTTTTTCCCTTCCGTACGTTTTGTAACTTGAGACTATGCTACCTTTAATATATTTGATTTGGTATTTCAAAAAAAAAAAAAAAAAAACACAATGACTATTTCCACAGTTGTAGTTGTTTGTCTTGTGCAGGAGGCATACTTATACAAGGGAATTGTCGATTACAAGGCTTGATGAAGGAAGAGACTTATTCAAGGAAGGACTTTACAAAGAATTCAACTCAAAGATGGAAAAGGAGTTCTTACATGAAAAATTCGAATCGAAAAAGAAGTTTGATACCAAATCCTGTCCACATCATTCAAGACGTGTTTCCAGGTTGAACTCGATCTCCACTGTTATATAAACAGAGCATCAACAAAGCCAAAGAACACAGAACATAAGACACAATAACAACACATAGAGCTTTTTAGTTCTTAGTTTTGTGTTACACAAGTTTATATTCTAAACATCTCTAACGGCGTACTGAGGGTTGAATAGATAGGGTGCGACTCTATATCATCTGTTACGTGACTTGTGTTGGTTTGAGATAAGGTAGAAGAAGAGAGTATAACACCGTTGTACGAACGTATTCGATCTTAGTGATTCTTGTCTTGACCGGGTATCGAGCAAGTTTATAAAAACTGCTTGAATATTTTTCAAATACAGGCTCTACTTTACATTCCCCTGTGCTTTGATATATTAATTGTGTTTGTATTTACTAATTTGCAGGTTTCTGACGAGTTATCTATGGAATTGACCTAGCAAGGTGCTCATACAACACCATAGTCAACCTTGTCACATCTGACGTGTAATATGTAGATAAAGCAAGTTAAATCAATTATTTGATTATTTCATTATTTCAGATACGATACTCATATCCCAAAGACTTTTATGTTCTTGTGGTTTATTTATGTTCTTGTGGTTTATTTATTATAAATTTAAATGATAGGGAAGTCTAGCCAGTTTGAGTTTGAGTTTGTAATTTTGATAACGAAACCTGCCTACATGGTTAGCATTGTGAGTCAAGCAAATTAAGAGTTTGCTAGTCCTCTTCCTTATCCTCAGTTGAGTAGACTTATATAAAATCAATCCCGTAAAATTGGCATGGGAATGTGTCCATAATTGAGACAAAACTAATCCAATTCAACTCCAACAATTTATTTACAATTCAACAAACGAATCCAAGTTGCCTATACAATTTCACCAAAATGTGTATATAATGGGATATGGAACCCCTTCCAACCACATTTAACTTGAATTTTTACCCACAGAAAATAGCCATGGATCACAAGCATTTTAGCCACAACCACAAACTAGTCTTCCACCAAGTGCCTCAGGTTCCGAAATCCAATGCTCCGGTTGCAAATCACCCGGCTCAGGCAATGTTTACGTGTGCTGGCAATGCAGGTACTACCTCTGTTAATGTAAAATTATGTTCAATCCTCGAACTATGGATTTGGACGTTCCGAAGGGCGCTCTACTAAACATTTAGGGCCGACCGAGTGCTATATATGGACCGTCTCCTAGCATTTTGGTCCTCCCCAAATGATCCACTAATGTTGGTCCCTTTAAACAACAAGAAAAGACTAGAGGGGAGGGGTGAATAGTCTTTAAAACTTTCGTCGTTTAAAAACATTCTCAGCAAGTACTTATTACTTTTCAGTAATTAGTTTGCTGATACTTAACTTTCTCACCAAGCGCAAGTTACT